>APFE030777810.1:57327-80763 GCA_000404065.3 Pinus taeda
TATGTATCTATCTATCTATCTATCTATATATATATCTGTGTGTGTGTGTGTGTGTGTGTGTGTGTGTGCCAATCCAAATATATATATAATTTTTATGGTTTGCAATTGTGATAAGGTTGTTTAAAGGGTTTGGCGGGGGTTGTTGTCGCCGATCCCCAAACCATGTGTTTGATTGTCTTATATAGTTATTTTTAATACCTATATATTGAAACATATTTTGTTATATGGTTATTTAATAACCATTTTCTATGATTTTTGTCTCTTATGCAAGTTTAGGAGACAAATGAGAGAACGTCAAGTGTCAATCATTGATGGGCTACCATGTGGGTCCCGCCTGCTTACTGGGATTCCATGTGGCACATTGTGAGTCCCACTTTTCCCCTATCATGTCAAACTTTGAAGAGCTCTATCTTTCACATTCAAGCTGGGTTTGACGAGACGTTCACACCTCCGTGATCACGATGATGAGATACTTAACATGATGCTATTTCGAGCATAATCCAAACACTTTGATTTTTGAGCCATCTTTTTCCTGTGTGTCTCTTTGGAGCCACCTAGATCAATCCTCCCTATTGAGAAGCTTTTGGTCCTCCAAAAGCATGAAAAATAATCTGCAACTTTCTATGTACCTTGTCTACATCACAAGCGTCCTAAAAAGGTCTTGGTTCCATCTCCTTCACCTTTTTTCTTCAGAGCCTTAAGCAACGAGCCGACACCTCCTACTTTTGCCACCTCTAGTACATTGTTTTGAAAATTATGTGCTTTTAATGACATGGCCAACTAAAGACGCAAACATCCCATACTTTCCATGAGTTTATAACACATATTCGGTGGTCAAGTTTACAACAAGATGGACACAATACTCGAGCTATGACAACAAGGCCAACCTATCATTGTTGCTTTAAAATGTGATGGAAAAAACCTCATGACTGCAACACATGATTTACATACATAAGGCCAAACATTATTGTTTTGACAAGTGATGGAAACGTAACATCACTTTTAGATTTTTAACATGCAACTCAAAATATGACTCAAAACAAGACCAGACATCATTGTTGCTGACTAAGTGATTGAAGCACATCATCACCTTTACACTTTAAAAATGCAACAAATGATTTACAAAAGAATTACCATGAAATGACATGTCAAAAAACCATTTTTCACTTATCAATGTTAATGGTTCACATCCTTGAGGTGGTTTCTGTTGTCGAACAACTACTCTTCCTGGTCCATGCACTGACACTTTGTCTTTCAAGCGCTGCTTTGGATGGAGCTTCCAGCAAGTGGATCTTTGATGGCCATTTCTATTGCAATGACTGCAGTAGGCTTTCTTCCTCCATATCTTCTTAACCTATTTCTTTTCATGCTGTTGAGAGGGTATTTCACGCCTCATGAGTACTGCCATTCTTTTCCAACACTTAAAAGATATGGTTAGGTAAACCACAAAAAGTACATGTTTTTCAATGCCTTGATCTTCGTTCATTATTAACAACATGATCATAATCAAAATGAGCATTCGAATATAGAAAATGGTTATACCTTCCTTTGTTGTTTTGGATGTCATTATGGCGATGAGAGCTTCCCTCAGCTCTCTCCCTGCAATGGAAACTACCATGGGATGATGGGGATGTTTTCTCATCATTCTCTTTCCTCAACGATGTCTCGGATGAATTTGACACCTTTGAGCACTCTCCTTTAGTGTATATTGAGCCTAAAAATTGATTTTCACGGACATACTCCAAAGTTTGAATGATGCCTTGGTTATTAGAACCAAGTTCTTCTTTCTCCTCATACCTCATCCTTGTATAGAGCCTCATGTTTGTCCCTATAATTGGGATCTCCAAATCTGCAACAGACATCATATTATGAGAAGATGAAATCAAAAGGAAATCAACATATTTTACCTTATCTTTCAATTTGGAAAGATCTGATGAGGGTTTCTCATGATCCATTGTTGGTGGTTTGCTAACTGTCTCAGCACATTCCCCAACTTCTTTCATGACATACCCAAGTCTTTCTTGACGGGGTAATTCCTCTACTTTGATGGGGTTGACAATGCCTTGGCTATTAACTCCCAAGCCTTTTCCTTCATACCCCATTCTCTTTAACAGTTTGGAGCCAATTCCTGTGGTGTGATTTTCAAGCACAACAAAATCATCATTAGGAAACTTACATGAAGATGGAGAACTACTTTTTACCTCACATGAGTCACATTGCAGCTTTTCGAAGGCCTCATCCTTTGCTTGCAGCTGTCATAGTAAACTTTGTTTTTCCTCTTTATCTTAATGTAAGCGCATCTTCAATTCATCATTCTCTTTTTGAAGATTATGTTTGTTTTGCTTCAATTCTTCCATGGCCTCTTCCGTGGCCTGCAACTGAAGCTACAATTGTTGCTTTTCCTCTGTCTCTTTTGGTAGAGTTTCATACATAATTTCCACTCTATTGGAAATTTCGAGCATGGTCTCGTACATCGCTCTTTCATCCTATTTCATTGTTCACACTACAATTCACATCAATGCAAAGACTACTTTGATACCACTTGATCCAATTCTGGGTGTGAAGAAGGACCCTTCCAAGCCCCTTTACTTTCATGATGTGTTTAAATTTCTTTTTAAAAGAAAATTAACAAATACATCTGCAGGCAGAAAAGGAGAGGAACAAAACAATCATTAGCACATGAAAACATAAGTGTTAATAACAGAGTTCATCCAGGAGGGACTACATCTCTGGGCCTCGGTGTCAAGATGGTGTAGGCCACTGCATTAATTGTTGTCAATAATGGTGATGTACACAAGAGATGATGTCACGATCATACAATGAAAAATTCCCTCACTCAGGAGTGGCTCTAAGATATGTTCCACAACTAGAACTCTCAATCAAAAAACTCCTATCAGTACGATACAAAAACATACATCATGAACATCTCGCCGACATGGCACAAAAGGGATGCCAAAAAAAAACATGCATGACAATAACAAGAGTACCCCAACAACATACAACAAGGGATCTCAAAACATAACATGAACAATTATGACAAAAAGTACATCACATAGAAGATTCTACATCAAATCAAGCAAGGAATCATGACAACATGTAATAAGCAAGATCTTGCATCAACGTCAATCAAGGATCTGTGCAGTATAATGCAGAAAGAAGAAGTACATGAACACATCATATACCTCACAACCAAGGGCCATCTGAAGAAGTGGATGTCACACTGCTGAAGCTGCTTTGACCATCGATCTCAAGGCATCAATCATATGAATATGGCTACTCACACATGAATGTGGACATTTACACTAGCACTTAAAAAAGTGGCTACAAGAATAAATGAGAAAATAAGAAATCTAAAGACACCACCAGATTTGTGGCATTGAGTAGTGCTAAATCGACTATCCAAAATCCGAATTCTGAGAAGTTGAGAATTTTGGGCTTAAGGAATCTTTTAGATTCGGCTGGGTTTCCTCAAATATTCTGGTCCATGGATGGACTTCAACTCTGCAACTCAGATGACGAATTTGATCTCGCCATTGTGATCCCTATGAAAAACCATGAAAAACAAGTATAAACTTGACTATATCTTGAAATGTCAAAACTTTACCTCGGGAAAATTTCATGGCTCAGGGTTTCACTACCTGTTTTTGTTGAAATCATGGTTCCACGTGCATTCTGGAAATTACTAGAAAATGCAGACCTATGATAAGGAAACGAACAACACCATTTTGTTCGTGGTGACGAGAGGTGTAAAACCATATAAAATTTGTCAAATTCTGACAAAGTGAAAATTTTGCACTCCTTCAAAATTCATGGTTCCTACATTAAAATATTAATTAATTCACTGCCTCAAAATTTGTGCCTGCATTCTACATCGAAATCTATGCCTATAGTCGCTCTCTATCTCAAACTTCAAGAAAAGTTAAAAATACTCAGTTAAAATAAAACTTATCACTAAATTTACCAATGTATGCAGTTTTGCGTAATGGTTAAAAGAGGCATATGGTTATGGAGAACTCGGGAGATCAAATCCCACCTTCTCCATATATAATTTTTATAACCAAAAGCCCACATTGGGTAGCCTACCCCCAAAACCTCGCATTAACACTATCGGTGCAACTACTGTTGGCATATAAATATATCGGTGCATATACAACGGCGAATGAATCGCAATTGGTGACCGGCCTTTGAAATCAGCGATTGGCGCGGTCGTCCGTATATATATTAGCGCAATCCATAGAGTATCATTGATATATATATTGGTGATCAACACTGATAATATCGATGCAATAATAGGAGTCAGGGTGATATATATATATCATGGCTTTTCGGTGTGTTGGTGATCGACGCAAAGATCGGTCGTTATATATATATATATATATATATATATATATACTATATATATATATAATATATATATATATAATATATATATATATATATTATATACTATATATATATAATATATATATATATATATATAGATATATAATATATATCTATATATATAATATTATATTATATTATATAATATATATATAATGTTTATGGTTTGCGATTGCGATAAGGTTTTTTAAAGGGTTCGATGGGGGTTGTTGTCGTCGATCCCAAAACCATGTGCTTGATTGTCTTATATAGTTATTTTTAATAACTATATATTGAAACATTTTTCATTATGTGGTGATTTAATAATCATTTTCCATGATTTTTGTCTCTTATACAATTTTAGGAGACAAATGAGGGAAAGCCAAGTGTCAATGGCTGATAGACTACCATATGGGTCCCACCTACTTATTTGGATGTGATGTGGCACACTGTGGGCGCAATTTTTCCCTTGTCATGTCAAACTTTGAAGAGATCTATCTTTCACATACGAGCTTCATTTTGAGGAGCCATTCACACCTCTGTGATTACGAGATGAGATACTTAACATGAACCTGTTTCGAGCATAATCCAAACACTTTGATTTTTGAGCCATATTTGTCCTCTGTGTCTCTCTAGAGCCACCCGGAGCACTGAAAATAACATTATTTTATAAGATTATTGTTTTTTTGAAAAAATAATTTTTCTCTATGTATTAGTTATTCTGGGAATGTTTTTATAATGTGAAAAGAAATATCATTGAAAGTTTAAATAAAATTATGGCCCTAATATAAAAAACATGAATAAGAAGAAAATATAACTCATTGATAACCAACATAGATCAGTCTTAGCCCTAAATCTATCAAGAGCCAAGTGGGATGAAAGCTTTCAATGTGTAAACCTTTCCTAAAGTTTTGCACTCAAAATAGAGGTTCGCACCTTTAGAGATTTGATACCTATTGGAAATTGATAGATCTGAGGTCAACATGGATCTATCTTCGTTTAAATCATTATCTCCCACCATATCTCCCTCTCTCTCTTCTCCTCTCTCTCTCACTCTATCTCAATCTTTCCGTTGTCACTCCCTCTCTCCCCACCTATATCTATCTATGCATTTCTTGTTTCATCTCTCTCTCTCTCTCCCTCAAAATCCAACTCTATCTCTATCCCTTTCCCTCCCACATCACTATATCTCTTCCCGCATCACTCTCTTTCTCTCTCTCTCTTTCTATCTACACTCCAACTCTATCACTATCTCTCTCCCCATTCCATCTCAATGTCTCCTTATCTCTCTTACCCTTCTCTCCCTCTCTCTCTCCTCTCCTTCTCCTTGTCTTCCTTTCTCTCCTCTCCCCCTCACTTTCTCTCCATCTCTCACTTGTTACTCTATTTCTCTCTCCATATATATATATATATTTCTCACTCTCTCTCTATATCCTTCTATCTATTTTTTCTTCCCTCTTACTATTTCTCTATATATATAATATAATATATATATATTTTTCTCACTCTCTCTCTATTCCTTCTATCTATTTTTTCTTCCCCTTACTATTTCTCTATCCCTCTCTTCCCCTCCCCCCCCCCTCTCTCTCTTCCCCTTGTCTCCCTCACTATCTCTCCATCTCTCCTTCTCTCTCTCTCCATAAAGAATTCTTATAAATGTCGTCTTCCTTAATGTGTACCTAGTCCTGATGTCAAACAATATTCGAGAAAAATGCTTCTCCCTTCAATTGATCAAAAAATTCATCAATCCTCGAATGGATACATGTTCTTGATGGTGATCTTGTTGACTTTCCTATAATCAATGCATAACCTAGTAGTATCATTGTTGTTCTTAAAAAAAAACATTGGTGTACCCTAAGGCAACAAACTTGGCATAATGTATCTCTTGTCAAGCATGCCCTTCAACTACAAATTCAACTCCACCAACTCTGAAGTGCTCATCCTGTAAGGTAACTTTGATGTTGGTGCTACCCCTGGTACTAACTCAATAGAAAAATTCATTTCCTTGTGAGGTGGAAACTTTGAAACCTTTAGGGGAAATACATCTTGAAGCTACTGCAACTGTGTACCTATACAAGGTATCTGCATCCTCGACATCATTACCTTTGTCACTAGAAGTATGCACTATGAGTAACACACACCCTTTCCTATGACTATGCTTCTCATGCATAGCGGTCACCATTCTAACAGATGTTGCTTTCTCCTTACCCTACAAGGCTCTTTGTTCCCCATTGTCATATAGACACTCAATAGCCTTATCATAAAAATCCACCTTGGTCATATGAAGATACAACCAGTCCATGCCCAGCAAGATACTATATGATCCCAACGACAATCCATCCAAATGTGTTGAGGTAAGCATACCATGCAACTAAAATGCACAAGCTCTTACAAAATGATGAGCTCTCTTCTTTGTACCTACAACCAACAACACTAACCAAGACTCTGCATTCACTTCTTTATTTAAACCACACTTATTCACCAAGTCAGGATTAACATAAGTATAATTAGATCGAGGGTCAACCAAAATAGATACAACTTGATCACAAAGCTTTCCTTCCATATCTATAATAGACACTCGGTGATATTAATGCCTATTACCCAACACTACATAGATCTTAGGAATACTCTATCCAACATCCCCCACTATCTATGCCTCCTACACATTTTAGATCTGTGTTATACCACCGTGATATTGTGGAAAAAATCTCATGCGATTCTCTTTTCCATACGTCTAACACTGCAAATGCTTCCAACCTTCACCCTTGTTCTACTCCTTAGATTGAAATCCTTATCCTCTGTCAGATGAATTAAAACTCTTAGGTGCTACGACATTCTATTTATTACATGTATCTTGAGGTCTTTTTTTCTTCTTGTACAATTTTCCTTTATTCTTTGCAATAGCTTTCAAGTCCCTCCTACTCTAATTTGTGTGCTTTGATTGCTCATAACAATGGTTTAGCTTCTGGATAGACTACTCCAATGATTTAGGTTCATCGAAATCAATCATTTCCTTAAATGCTATCAATAACCCACAGATGAATCTCTAAATCTTGGCCTTGATATCCTTTAGTCAAGGCACATACCTCAATAAAACCAAGAATTTACTAGTGTACTTCTCATTAATCATAGATCCCATATTGAATTCATAGAAATCCTTTGTCCTATCATCATATTATCTCTCTGATAGATAATTCTTCTGGAATAGTCTCTCGAACTCACTCTAAGTAAAATCCTCTTCATGAATACCTATGGTATTCTTCACATCTTCCCACGAGATTTCTGCTTTACCTTTAAGATTGAACATATTTATTATGACCTTCATATTCACCGAGTAATCATGAAATCTGAAGATCTTGTTCATCCCAGGCAACCATGCTTCGAAATCGCATGACTTCATCATCTCTCCATTAAATTTAGGTGAATTTACTTTCTTTAACTTATCCGTAAAATATCCCTTGTCACCCCTCCTCTAAGGGTGATAGCGATGATGACCATGATACTGACGTGAACCAAACCAAGAGTAACACCCATGTTCACAACCTCATCTATTAAGTTTGTTAAATAATTTCCCATCTTTGACTGTGTCATGTGTATCCAACCTACGCCCATCATATGACTGACTACCATATGCTCAATTAGTCCTGTCCTCCTATCTATGACTGATTTTAAGCAGTCCTTGTCTCTGCAAGTCTCACAATCTTTGAAGGATCACTGTGTTGACTTTTGCTTGTTTCTCCTATGCCCTAGCAAGCCTCTCTTGTGATTGAATGATTCATTCATTATCTTGTTTTCAACTCCTTATTTCTTCCTTCAAACTTCTCAAAGTGTCTTCTATGTGAGGGGAGTACTCATCACCACGCTGCTCATCTGATCTAATGGGAGAGTCTCATGAATTGTAGTCTACTATCTTGCTAGTCATATTTGTTCTTCTCTTCCTGAAATCATAAACAAACCAACGTACCTCAGTTTAGTTAAGGGGAGTTTGTCTCGTCTGTAATATTAACTATATTAGCACAATACATATAGATAAACATAATCATCTCAACATTTAATCATCATTTCAACCATTATCCAACCATCAATGCATGACCATACCAACCACATACTATGACCTCATGCATGAAAATAATCACCATGCCCATGTATGCATGGCAACATATGAACATTGACGTGCATGACCAATGCAACCCTGACATGCACTCATGATAACCACGTCCAACAACAAAACCATCAACTTTCATATGGTGACTGATGAGCGTCGATATTACAACAAGAATGTTGCAACTCCCAAGGCTACCAACCTTAATTATCAACCCGGGGTTTGTACAAAATTAAGAGGCATCAGAACTATACGTGTAGCATACAATATGTCCTTCATTTGTTGTCATGATGTAATGGAGTGCATGTATTGAAATCGAATCCTAAATTAATTGCAGAAAATGAAATACTCAAAATGGAAACCTTAACCTATTGCAAGAAATAAAGTACAAGGAAAGAAACCTATTCTAATTGCATAAAGATCATGAACTAAATGTAAAAGAAACCTAGCTCAACCCCATTTATCACATGTGATTATTTAAAGTAACTGAGAATGGAGTCTGACCTAGGGAGTATTAATTGCTATGTGCATGTGTGAATATAAACGAACTCTTTTTTAATCGCTTTGTTTTATAAATGTAAATGCTAATCTTTCCTTGTTCTTTGGTAGGGGAGACATGTATGGAAGAAGAGGGTTACAATGGTCTTGATGGAATGGAGGTCAAGTAGGGTCCTAATCCTAGATTTAGTGATTATTTTTCTCAATTCGGGCTCAAAACAGGCTACTACAGGATTTCCTAGAAGAAAACTACAAGATGTCTACAGGATCCCCTGTTTTACTATAGGATCAAGCTGAAATATTAGGTAGTGGTCTAGAAGGTGTAATGAAGCTTGGCAAAGGTGGATAATCAGAGATTAATGCATGGAGGTGGTGGACACTACCTAGAACTCAAGCAAGGGCTTCCAGATGATTGGATTTGCTCAATGGAAATGACATTTTTTGCTTGTAAAACAAGAATTCAGATGGAGATCTTAGTGGATTTTGGCAACATGGGTGGATAAGGCTTGGATAAGGTGAACGAGAGGAGGTCTCCTTTAAATTTAGAATCTTCTACACAAACACACATTCTTGTCTATATCTATACACAAATTCATCTATGCATAGGGAAGATTTATTAAATGGAAGAAAACATAATTGTTACCATCTAATGGCTAGGTGCATGAATGGAAGTGCTTGAAATAAATAAAAAATTTATTTGAAACCATTACAAAATCTAAGAGATCAGAAATGAAAATTTCAAGTTATCCCAAGAAACTTAAAGACAATTAACCCACTCTAAAAAAATAGTAGAAAATTAATAGTCTAAAATCTAGAAATTCAAGAACTAGTGAGCTAGTGAATCTTTAAAATGCCTAACCTAAACAAGTGAAAATGTAATGGGGTAAGTTTTGTTATTAAATAGAATATTTTTTTGATGTAATTCAATTTGAACCAACACGATTGAATCTCATTATCATGCTCTAAGAAAAAACATAAATTTATTGTTCTTTGCCACAAAGGAGTTCCAGAAATCTAGACTTGGGAATAAGAAAACTAATCCAAGTAGCTCAGTGATTAAAATGACATTACAAAAATTTTCCAAGGATGAAATGATGCTTGTGATCTTGCAAAAGAACTTATACCAACCATTTAACCCAATCCTACAACAAGAAATCATTAATACTAAATGCAGAAATAGAAAGAAACAAGAACAAGAGATGCATGTGAATAAGAAGTGACAAGAGGAAAAGAAAATGATACAAAAGGGCTCTGAGGCTCTTGGGATGGTAAATAACAAGGAAAATCAGATTTATATGGAGGAGACCAATACTTAGAAGCTGAAAATGACACCAATATTCACTATTTCCATCAATACAATTACATCCCTGCAAGAAAATACAATGGAGCTGCAAAAATACAAGTTATCTCCACAAGAAGACTAATAAAAGTCTACCCCTAGCGGAAAATTAGACTTGGTACTTATAAAAAATGATTTGGAATCATTCCCCATGAAAAGAGGAATATTTCGCCACCAACATCAATTGATTAGTGGATCTGGTTCCCAATACTAGGAATCTGCATTAAATGGCAGGGAACACATTCCTAGATTTTCGCAATCATTGGAGTCCCACAATCTGTGCGATAATTCCATAATATCTTGATGATTTATTATTTAGTATTGATCCTCCTATGGTGGGGAGAAACTCCCCAAATTATATCCTCCTCCAAATCTTCATAATCTGCCCAATATTCCCATAATATTCCACAAAAATAAATAATATTAGGCACAAATATGCAAATATTCATAAACCTTCCTAATGAACGTATTAAAGTTAAAAATACATTATATAATGCAAAAATATAGGTTTAATGTGTTGAAGGATGGTCATATGGGCCTTAATTTATGTTTAATTTAGAGGCATGGGCCTTAATTTATGTCTAACTTAGAGGCTCATCAGTGGCACTATTGCAATTATGTTTAATGCCATGAATATACAACAAGCAAATAGGCCACAAGCATAAGGAACACATATGCAATCAACAGGTATGCACGAAAAACACATGTAGCCCAATGATCCAGGTGGATATTGGTGGCCACCTGCCTCTTCCACTTACACCCTCACCATTGTTCTTTTAGTTTTTTTTAGTTTCCTTAATTGTAGCACAATTTACTATTTTTGGCAGTTTTTTGGGTCGAGCAATTCTGGAGCCATTTTGAGGCCCAAAATGATTTTTTTTTGGAAAAATTATTCTATGATTTCTAGAAGAAATCACATTAGAAATTGTAGTCCTTAGAGATATATTTTGAATGAGGTATCATATGCGTCCAACAACAATAATATGACCAAGTTACGACCCCGGGAAGTGGGGTGCCCAACTAACCCCAATGGGGCCCATAAACTCTTGGTGTTACATCTCCTAAGGTTATGGTTTTGGTTAAGGGTTTTATCTTATTGTTCAATAATAAAAAGGCCATTGAGCCTCATCGCAACTCAATTTAGAGGCATGTAGCCGCCACATCTCTTGTCAGAGATAAGCTACCATCGCTCTAGCTAGTATTATTTCCATTGTGTTTGTAAGCATATTGTAGTATTTGATATTAATAAAATGAAGTGTTATTTCTGCTACATATCTATATTTATGCTTATATCTATAATCTATTGCATTCTTGTTTAAATCTAGATCACCCATTCAGTTGAAGGGGTGAACCATGCTCTAATACCACTCTGTAACAACCTCCTCCCACATTTACCCAAGCTAATTGGACCACTGGCGTAATCATGTAATGAGAGGCCACTATGATGTGACTCAAATCCCCATGTATAGTTAAGAAAGTGGAACTAACAGAACTAAACCAAACTAACCTTCCACACCTACTGCAGAAGCTTCAAGTGCCAACCAACCATTCCAGGTGCTTAACGCATAAGGAAACTTGCCTTTTCACTAACCTAACACCCCATTTTCTCCCATGCAAAAGAAATAGTGTGGATGAAACCCTTCAGTCGCTCACACAACAAGGCATCCCATTAAATGTGGACTTTTTCAGGTAGTTTTTTTCCAATGACCCCAGATTCTGTGCCACATTTGCAAAGCCACGACTCAGGCCACTAGCAAGAACTCCATTAGACTTCTAGAAATAATAAATAATAGTGAAACAAAGGTACTAATGGAAACATTTGATCAAATACTTGATTGGAGCCTACTAATCATGATAGGAATTTCATCAAACATGTCACAAATATGCATTGTATAGGTCATAAGAACATATCTAAGCATAGGGGCCTCATAGTTATCTGAGAATCGTTAAGAAGCATTGATGCCTTATCGCAATAGTTTCATTATAAACTATTAGTTCATATATTAATTGTTCCTTCACTTACTTATCAAAACGTGATGAGTGTTGGTTGCTATATTTTCCTACTTTTTACCCGCCTTTTTATCCCTTTCTTGTATTCGTTTCATGTCCTTGTAAATCGATTTGTATTCTAAACAACAAAGGTATACCTATTTTCATGTCTTTGTGAATTGTTAAACAATGAAGCATAGTAATAGGGGATTATTACCTAGAGTGACTTCTAACTTAAGTTTCCTTGCAGATTTGATAGAAAGATGATCAAGATCATGATTCAGCATATGATGACTATCAAGATGGCATAACTATATTCGGATATCAACTACTATGGTGGTTCAAATTATCGACCAACACAAGTGTTATCTTTATATTTCATTATATATTAAGAATCACTCTGCATTTGTAGGCAAACAATTATCGTAATCATAGGCATTGTCAGTTGTTAAATGAAATGTATAAGTAGTGTTTCAGGGCTAGGAAAGCCATGACAAAGAGATACACGAGAATTTTGAGTTGTAATAGCATACATTTGTAATGTTATTTTCATTAATGAAATTTATGATCTTCTGAGCATTTTATTGTTCTTGATCTTGTCGCAACCATGATTAGGGAGTTCGGCCCACTCTCCTCACCAAATACTGTTGGATTAGTTGTGTGCATAGGTTTATTTTTGTTGTGTTATTTCCTTGACGTGTAATGATTTTAGTGTGTTTCTATGAGTCTTAACTTGTGGTTACTATGATTTATGTTATAGTTATTACTTCTTGTTACACATTGTTATGTTATGATTGAATGTTCAATGTTGGGTAGGGAAACTATGGCCTGCATATAGCTTGCATGATAGCCTTGAAATAACCAGTTGAGCAATGAGTTGACAATCAATGTGGAATTCAATGCATTGTATGATTCATATATGAACACTAACATTTTTCCGTCGTTTCTAGGGAGGTTATTGAAGGCGTGAAAGTATGACTAGTATTGACCATAGGACAACTCTCTCTTCTCATGGAGGGAAGTTTTTCACCCTGCTCCAGGTCCTAAGAATTAGATTGTTTTGTTTCTTTCATAGGAACCACTCTCTCGTCCTGCAAATGGAAGTGTTTTTCACTTTGTTTTAGGTCCCGAGCTTTTGATTTTCTTGAATGTTTTCCTTTTATTTTCTGATTGTGTGAACAATGATACAAATAAAAGGGGAATAGGGTGAGATCTCATATGAGATCTAAAGGGAAGTAATTTTCATAACCAGAACCTCCCCCAATAACAAAAACACAATTCAGGGAAGAGGAAGTAGTAAGCATAGGATTGAGGGGACTGAACATTGTGAGTTCAGAAGAAGAAGAAGACTTGAGGGAATTTACTGCACCATTTGATCGAGGAAGTGTTGTAAAATAGACTCAATTATGCATATAGAACAACTAGAACCTATTGAGGTTCCAAGTGAATATTGGAAGATATTCATGGCTCCTCAAACTTCTTCGGTCGACTTCCCAATAGGAGATATCAGGGGTGATGCGTCTATGAAGCCTATTCCTTTGACAACATAACCTAACTTTCATGGTCTTTCTTTTGAAGATCCAAATAGATTCCTGTTTGAATTCGATGTTGTCTATTTGGGGTACAACTATATTTCTGATGCCCATAAATTAAATATATTCCCCACCACTTTCAAGGGAACAACTTTGAGATGGTTCATAGGTTTAGGCGGGGGAATCTATTACTACATGGGATGATATGAAGATGATTTTCCTAAAAAAATATCAAGAGTACTGCAAATCTAGAGATGTTAAGTAAGAAATATTTAATATTATGCAGAAAGAGGATGAGAACATGGAGGAATTTGTGGAACATTTAAGATACAATTTGCACAAATCAGGCCATATTGATTTGGATAAGGATATCGTGAAGATAATTTTTCTTTGAGAACTAAGGGAGTAATCTCTCGAACTTTTGAATGTAGTAGGAAGCAAGATGTATCAGAGGAATAATTCGACACCATCTACGAATTTTGCATTAAGTGTTCACATGGAGCTACAAGTCATAGGCAGGGGATTCGAACCCTTAAGACATCCAACAATGGAGTTATGAAAGTAGAAATTGGAAATTTGCTGGACAACTTGAGGACTGATATCTTGAGCACAATGTCCTCGCAACTGTATGTTTTACAGGTGAAATAGAAGCAGATGGAAGAAGAGAAGGCTATTTCCATTTTCAGCCCTCAATGTAGGAAGAAGCACCCATTGAAGGAATTCCCACTAAATATTGTCAAGACTTGTGCGATATGTGAGAAAATTCATTCCACTAGTACCTCTCCATCTCTTTCTGGGTTGAAGGGAATATTTCAGGGAGAAAATGAAGAGGTAGATCAATTCTACTTCATGGGATCACGGAAACCATGGAAACCACAGACACAAAACATGAATCAAGGTATGCCTTAAGACTCCTCTTAGTAATTTGATAATTTCATTCTTGTTCCTCAGTCTATACCTTTTTCAACTTCATGGTTGTAGTCCTCTCAATATCCAATCTGGTCTAACTCCTTCATGGTCTCAGAATTTGCATGGACGTCCTCCTCTTTCAGGAAATTTCTCCCAACCTATGCCACACCAACAGTTATAGCTCCCTTCTAATGCCTCCACCAGTAATCCTCCACTTCATCCATAACTACTTATTCAATCCAACCCAAATCCAAACAACAGGGGGGCTCAACAGATTGAGACACTCAACAGGTTGAGACACTCAACCATCCTACATATGGTATTGCCACCATAAAATGTAATGAATTAAATCTTTGGTTCGATCGGGTGGTAAATACCCAAACTTCACCAATAATTATTGAACATATTGATGATGAAGTCTCATAAAGATAACATAGGAATTATGTTACAACAACTGGGGATGAGTCAACACAAACTCCTATGGAACAACAACCCCCTTCTTAAATAATTGTTACTAGAGGATGCCATATTGGTCCAACTTATCTTGAGAGTATCCTTGAGCAAACAAAGTCCTCGTCCTAAATTTGAAGTTTTAGGGGAATTTCAAAATTTATTTACCAAAATCCTGTTACTTCAGGCTATGAGGGATGTACCTATTTATGCTAGAATGATCAAATAATATTTATCTAAGAAACCTAGAAGAAAACCAAAGGATCCACTTACTATTCACATTATGGGAAAATTGTTAGACATAATGTTGGGGAAGCCTACACCTGTTAAGTACAGGGTTCTAGGGAACCTGATTCTTGCAGTACAGATTAATGGGGTTGATATCCCAAATGTGTTAGTAGACTTGGGGCAAACAATTATTGTCATAACTTCTACAATTGTTATTTCCTTGGGCTTGCGAAATCTTAAACGAACTCCCACCATCCTAGAATTAGTAGATCGGTATACTATAAGGGTGGTAGGGAAGTTGGAAGATATAGCCATTTTAGTAGACTCATGGTAGTACCTAGTTGATATTTTGGTATAACATACGAATCCCCAACTGGTGGGCATCCCTTGATTTTAGGAAGACCATGGCTTGCAATCACAGATTCTTACATTAGGTATCAGTCAAGAAATATGGTAATATCCAATGGGGAAGTTACAAATAATCTTATCCTATATCCCCCTTTAGAACTGAATTCACTAGATAAACCAAGATTTACCTTAATACAAAAATCTCTGCCTACAAAATATAGGATGATTCCATTAATACCTTTATCAGTAACCCCAACTTCGTTTCTGATTCAACCTGCTAGCTATTAGAATTTGTTATGAGTTGCAATGTTTAGGAAGTCATTGAACCAGAGACTAAACTTGAAAAAATTCTTGTAATTTTACCTCGTAACAATGTTCCTCTAGAAAGTGAATAAGGGAAGACACTAAACATTAATATTGACCTTTCACCTTCCTAGTCTTAATGGTTACTGAAAGTGCTTAAGGAATAGAAAGAAGCCTTCACTTGGGAAAAAACACAGATACGAAAGGGATCCCTGCTGGCTTATGTACTCATCACATAAACATTAAAGAAGAATGTCGACCAATTAGGCAACCACAAAGAAGAATGAATCATACTTTAAAGAACATTGTGAAAGGAGAACTACATAAACTATTTGATGTGGCATATATTTACCCAATCTCAGATAATCAATGTGTTAGAGCCTAGATTGACCTCAGGCTGAAGGAAGGCAATCCTAGGATAACCAGAAACCAAGCTTAATTGGTCAGAGGTCTTTGTTTTAGCCGAATGTATACCCCAGGAAGTTTCTACACCCCTCCATGTGGGGGGTGACTTGTCTCCCCCGCGGGGGTTCAGGGGGGCCGATCCCCCCCAGCTGGGGGGTCTGGGGGCCGGCGGTCCCCCAATGGGGGTTTCGGGGGCATCGTCCTTGAAGCTAAAAACAAATGTAAAATTGCCTTGTAAAAGTATAGTAATTTCTAGTCAATCTGGGCCATGCTTTAGGTGGATGATCTGATGGTAGAACTTATGTTTAGTTTAGGGTTTTTTGCCCTAGAAGGCACCCCCTCTCTTTGTATGAGGGCATTGTATTTGAGGTTGTGTAATAGATGTGTATTCTCTAAGTGAGAAACAGAGAGGTGAGATTGTGAGAGAAAACAAAGGATATTACAACGGATCTGTTGTAGGTTGTGTCTCTTCATTTTGCTGGATAATAGAAAGGAAGGACTGGTTGTTCGGGGTGGATGTAGCCCAAACTGGGTGAACCAAATATATCTGTGTCTCTCTTGCTTTATGCGTTTTTTGTGTTTATATTTCTGCAATATTCTATGTGTTCCATTGCTCCATAATATATAATTTTCTAACAACTAATATCAGAGTTGAAGGTCTATTTGGTTGATAAAATCGCGGGAAAGAAAGGTTCCTCATTCAAGTGGGAGCAATGGCGGAAGATGGTAAGTTTAGGGTCAAGAAATTTAACAACCAAAATTTCTCACTGTGTAAGATGCAGATGGAATATTATCTATATTAGAAAGATCTGTACCTACCATTGGGCAGAAAAACAAAGATGCTGACGGGTATGACAGATGAACAATGGAACCTTCTCGATAGAAAGACACTTGGAATAGTATGGTTGTGCCTCGCAGCATCGGTAACCTTCAACATTTCGAAGGAAACAATGGCAGAGGGTTTGATTAAGGCATTGGAGTAACTATATGAAAAACCCTCGACCTCAAGCAAGGTATTTCTTATGAAACGGTTACTTAATATGAAGATGTCAGAAGGTGGATCTATTGCAGACCATTTAAATGATTTTAATACTGTTACAAGTCAGTTATGTTCTATAGGGGTAAACTTTGATGATGAAGTTAGAGCTCTATTGTTCTTATGCTCATTGCTAGAAAGTTGGAATGGTTTAGTAATGGCAATTAGTAACTCTATTTCTGTATCTAGTACTTTAAAGTTTGATGATGTTTTTGGTGCTATCCTTAGTGAGGAAATGCGATGAAAAAGTTTCAGTGAGACATTGGGTAATTCTTTGAGTGCAGAGTCTAGGGGAGGAAAAATGGAAAGAGGAAAGACCTCAGGATATCACAGTAAATAAGGGAAAGGAAGATCCAAGTCCAGATCGGGGATAGTGCTCTAGAAATGTGGAAAGAAAGGCCACCTAAAGAAATACTGTAGATCTCAGAAAGGAAAATAAGGAGATGCACAACAAGAAAACAATCAGGAAGCAAATGTGATAGGTGAGGTATTACAAGATGCTTTGATTCTTTCTTTCGAAAATAGTACTGATTCCTGGGTGGTAGATTCAGGGGCCTCATTCCATGCCACACCTGATAAGAAATATTTTCATGACTATGTTCAATGAGATTTTGGACAAGTCCGTTTGGGTGATGATAAACCCTATAAAATTGTTGGAATGGGTAAGGTTATTGTAAAATAGCAGAATGGAAACCGATGGCTACTAAAGGAGGTAAGGCATGTACTAGATCTAAAGAGAAATTTAATTTCAACAGGGAAGTTAGGTGGTGAAGGTTGTGTGACAACTTTCACAGATAAAGCTTGGAAGTTCACCAAAGAAGCCCTGGTAATAGCAAAAGGTGAAAAGGTTGGTACATTGTATTTATGCAATGGTATTTCGAACTCTGTTAATGCTTTAACTTCCAAAGGAGCAGATGCAGCATTATGGCATCATAGGCTCAGACACATGAGTGAGAAGGGGATGAATATTCTTCACTCAAGGAGTTCTTTGCCGGGTATGAAGAATGTTGATTTGGATTTCTGTGAGAATTGCATTTATGGAAAGCAGAAGATAATCATATTTCTTAGAGTTTGGAAACAAAAGAAGAGCGAAAAATTAGAGCTTGTGCGTACATATGTATGGGACCTACTCAAGTATCATATCTCAGTGGCTCTTGTTATTGTGTTACATTTATTGATGATGCAACTAGAAAAAATTTGATTTATTGTATTAAGAATAAATCTGATGTATTTTGATACTTTCAAGAAATGGAAAGCTTTGGTTGAGATTGAGTCAGGAAAGAAATTGAAGTGTCTTAGATCAAACAATGGAGTTGAATATTGTAGCAAACAGTTTGTAAGGTATTATTCAGAGCATGGAATTCACAAAGAGAAGACAGTTCCAAGAACACCACGAGAAGATGGTTTGTCACAGAGAATGAACAGAACAATCATGGAGCCTACAAGGTGCATGAGATTGCATGCAGGATTGCCTTTACAATTTTGGGCAGATTCTATAGATACTGTTGTTTATCTAATAAACAAAGGGCCTTCAAGTTCCTTGGATGGTGGTGTTCCAGAGGAACCATGGACAGGTAAAAAGGTAAACTACTATTTTTTAAAGCCTTTTGGTTGTGAGGACTTTGTCCATATTGATAAAGAAAATAGAACAAAGCTTGAGGAAAAGTCAAAGAAATGAACCTTTATTTGATATGGTGTTAATTATTTTGGTTATTACTTATATGATTACGAAAATCACAAAATAATTAGGAGCAGAGATGTAATATTCAATGAAAAGGTCTTGTATAAGAATCAGTTTTAGGAAAAGAAACAGAAAAAGAAAATAAGGAATACACAGTTCTTGATGAGATCACTGAAAAAGTAAGGGTGCCTGAAAATAATAATAATCAATAACCACAACAACAACAACCACTACAACAGTGATAGGCACCCTAAACACCTGAAAGTGGTGTTAGAAGATCTACCATGATAAGTAGACCCCCTTGTTTGGACTTGAAAATGTCATACAAATATCACTAATTACCATACATTTTTCACCTATGCTTCCATTATATCACTCATTATTCACCACCATGTCACTTCATTTTTCCTATTGTTCACCATTAATGGGTCTCATTTATATCTTCCAAATATTATTTATTTTTAAGCATTTTTAAGAGAAATTCTTGACTAAATATTAGAAGATAATATATTTTACTTCATATATGGAAAGTGGATTGTTGGTTTGTAGATTACTGTGGTGTGTTTTCTGAGAGAGTGAATTCGGATTTTCCACAGTGTTCATCTTTTTCATTCGTTGACGTTTCGAGTCTAGACCAAGAATCATCATCAGGACTGATTTACAGAGAAAAGAAAAGAAAAACGAGTGACAAATATGTGATAAGAGAGCTGAGAGGACTGCTTAGCCGACCAAATGCTTATTTAATAATATTTACTCTATAATAATTAATTCATAAATTAATATCATATTATGCTTATTGAGTATATTACTACCCTTTCCCTAATTATTGTTGTTTCTAATCATGTTTTATACTTATTATATTATGTTTTCTATTACAATTCATTAAGCTTAATGTTTAGTGTAGTTAATTTTATATTATTAATAAGGTATATATTATTATTATTGATATAATAAGTTTATTTCTATTACTAATTTATTAATTGAAATTCAAATGTGATATTAGTTATATGTTATTTTATTTGATCGATTAAATTAATTATTAAGTTCTATTATGAATTAGATTCAAGTTATTTTAAGAGCTTGAGTAATGGTATTGATTTATTTATTCATTACTATTATTATTAATTAATTTTTGTTATTATTAATTAAAATTTATTTATTAGTTATTTTTACTTTTTCTTTTTTCTATGATATCAACCTAGCTTAATTCTTTATTAGAGGACAAAGGTCTAAGGATTATGTTCTATATGTCAATAAGGTTTTTATATTACTTATGCATGATTATAAATTAAAATGGGGGAATAGTTATATATTGCTTTTTTGATTAATTTTAATTAATTATGGGTTATATAGGTTATAAAGTTTATTCTTATTTTTATTGCTAATTTATTAATTAAAGTTAAAAATGTGAGATTGGTTTAATGTTATTTTATTTAATTGATTAAATTTATTTGTAAGTTTTTATTTTTTATTTCAATTTTAATTTTGTTTCCACGTTTTATAAGTGCTATAATGGTTTAGGTTTTGATTTATTTATTTAATATCATTATTATTAATTTATTATTGTTATTACCTATTATTTATCCATTATTATGTTTCTTTTCATGTAATCAACCTGGTTTAATCTATATGATTATGTTCCACATGTTAATAAGGTGTTTTTATTAATACCGGCATGATTTTTATTTTTTTTAATTTTTTTTTTAATTTTTAAAAATGTGAGATCAATTTTGAACATTGCTTATTTAATTAATTTAATTAATAATTAATGGCTAAATTATTTTTGGCTCACTCTTAAAGCTCTATAGGAAGCTTTCGACTAAGCTAGGGACAAGCATTGACAAGGAGGGAAAAGGAGGAAGGAAGGGAGGGATAGATTACTTGGGAGGGGTGAGCAAATATTTCCAATTTTTGCTAATTTGTAGGCCTCCATCCCTATTAAGGTTATGCGGGTGCTTTATGATTTCAATAGCTTCTCGAACTTTTCGTCTGAAATGGTGTTTTTCATTAGCAATGACTTTAGTGTCTTCAAGGCATATATGATGATTTGTTTTACCTACATGCTCAGCTAAAGCTGAAGTGCAAGTTCTTTCGTTATGGATGTCTGCACTATGTGGCCTTGAATGATCAAATTCGAATTTGAAGAGATAAACCTCATGGAGAAAATCAAGGACAAAAAGGGGTTAGAATTTGAAGAGATAAACCTCATGGAGAAAATCAAGGACAAAAAAGGGTTAGAATTTCAAAAGATAAACCTCATGGAGAAAATCAAGGACAAAAAGGGGTTATGTGTCTAGATGGTTGAGAGATTTATGGAACTAAAGAGAGATTAGTGGATGATCATTATGAGTTTGTTACTCATCCCATTGTATAAATAGGAGTACAATCTCATTCATTTGTAATCAGAGAATCTTCATTTGTAATATTAGAGTTCCATTTGTAATCTTAGAGTTGGTTTGTAATGGAGATTTTGAAATAAAGGATCATACTTCAATTTTGCTTCTACATTTGAGTCTCCATTGAAGTGGTGTGCTTGTGGAGTTATGGAGGGCCCCCATGGCCTCACTTGCATGCTTATTTACTTATTTTAGGTATAATTTATTTTATGTTTTTGTTTGATTTCAGCTTTCAAGTTTTGTTAAATGTTCTAATATTGGAAGAATCTTATTTGAAAGTGTTCTTGTAAGAGAACTGTAATATCTCATACAATTATTAGATCTAGGTTTATTTCGTTTCAGCTTTTAATTTCTTATTAGATGTTCTAATGTTGGAAGAGATCTTGTAGAATATGTTCTTTTAAGAGAATCATAGATCTCAAACAATTGTTAGATCTAAGTTTGATTAGTTATTGAAAGAGATCTTAATGAATATGTTCTTGTAAGGGGACTTTAAGATCTTGGACAAATTAGGAATCTTTCTAGATCTATATATTTTAGATAAGCACTTCTAAGTTTACCTTCCCGGGTTGACATTAAATTAAGCTCTAATTTGCATATGCATTTTAGACCCAACATTTTGGCGTTGTTGCCGGGGAAGTGCAACTAGAAGGATTTTGTAATTATTTCATGCATTTGTTTTTATGGACTAATTTTTGGAACTTGGTGACAGCAAGTTCATAAAGGAGTTCAAAGTTTGGAGCATTTTTATTTTCACACCTAGTTAATTTAAATTCAGTTTTTATTTTAAACCCCCCCATTTCTCACTAATCCATCTACGGATGAGGACTTTGACAATGTTGAACAGGTACTTCTTGGAGAGCAAGGACAATAACCTTGAGCCAACTCTAAGACAGGATTCTCACATACTTGCAAAACATAATGTAAAATTTTTAAATCTTGATGTGAGCATGTTCAAATTTTTAGTCTATAGATGGCTTCATTGGAAACATTTTTTTACTTAGAAAATAAAACATCTTTTAAGTTAATGTAGAATAAATTAGAAAAATAAAAATGAGATCTCATTAGAAGTCATTATCATTAGAAGTTTTTAGTCTTGTTTTCAAAAAATAAATCATCATGAATAAATTCAGTGGCACATCTTTGCATCTCTATGTCTTGTTTCTATATCACGGGTGAGCCAGGAGCTTGATTATCAGAAAGCCTTGTCTTCCGAGAGTCTAAACGCCCCCGTGACATTGCAGAAAGAGTGTAGATAATGCAAAATTTTGTGGCAAACCTTAATTGTGTTTTATCCATCCACGTTAACCTGCATAAATAAAAAATCAAGAGATTAGTATACTCTCTTCCTGCGCTTCGTGCGATCAGGAAGATCAGAAAATCTATTGATTTATTTCAAATAAAAATACTTTGGTTGGAAAATTGATCTGCATGAGTGAAAAATCATCTTAAAAAAAAACTTTTTAGATAAAACTTAGTCTTTTTAAATTTTAGTTTAAAAAAAATAAAATAAAATAATAATAATAAAATCCAACCAGGCAGCACACAATCACACGAATATGTTCAGAAGAATGGAACAAGGCTATTACAATGAAAAATCCCAATTTATCTTATATTCAATTTAGTGATAATTTTTTTTTGGATCTGACTTATCTTGGAGAGTTTTGGCATTTGCATTATCTTCTCTTGATTTTCTCAACAAAAAGCCAGATTTTCATTGATTCTAGATGATTTTGTGTGTGTTTTTGGGATATTAGAAGAAAATCCATTTTAGTGTTAGTTTATTTTTAGAAATTTTCTTTATTAGTTTCTAATAGAATTAGTTTTTGTTGATTTCTTTATTAAAAAATAAATAAAT
>APFE030777816.1:0-44026 GCA_000404065.3 Pinus taeda
GTTATGCTCTCGCATTGTTTATTTTCTTTGTTTTAGAATTCATATGCAGGTAATTTCTGTACAGGGTTAAAACCTACATCAGGTTGTGATAAACTATCCCACTTATGACAATGAGTTATATGCCTTGGTCCAGAGTGTGAAAAAGTGGAAACACTACCTGATCGATAAGGAGACCATCATCCATACGGATCATCAACCCTTGCAGTATCTTCAGCCAGAAACCAAGTTGCGACAATCTAGTCATTTCAGGTGGATGGGTTTTCTTCAGCAGTTTCATATGGTAATAAAGTATAAGAAGGGCACTAGCAACAAAGTGGCCGATATGCTATCTCGCCCTCTTATTTCTGCTTCTGTTATTTTGCATAATGCTTCGTTATCTTTTGAAAGTTATTGTGAACAATATGCTAACGATGATGACTTTAAGGAGAATTATGCAAAACTCACTCATGGTTCACAGGCGGAAAACTATCACTTGCTTGGGAAACTATTGTATCACCTTAGCAAATTGTGCATACCCACAGGAGAAAGGGTACATGTAATCTGGGAAGCCGACACCTCCCTTGTGTCTTGTCATTTTGGTGTTGAAAAAACTTTGTGTCATGTACAAAGATTTTGTTTTTGGCCTCATATGAAGAACATTGTGACTCGCTACGTAAAGGGGTGTGTGATGTGTTTTGTTTCAAAGGCCTCTAATAGAAAACTCAGGGTCTAAACACCACTCCCTATTCTAAGTCATCCATGGGAAAGTGTGTCGATGGATTTTGTAGGAGGTTTGCCTTTGTTTAGGAAAAGTCATGACTATATGTATCTCGTCGTTGACCGTTTTAGTAAGATGTGTATCTTAATGCCTTGTAAAAAGCAGATCACTGCAGAGTAGACTGCTTATCTTTTCTTTTAGCATGTTTGGGTCCATTTTGGGCTACCCACATTAATTGTGTCAGATCGGGACTCTCGCTTTCTCGGAGAGTTTTGGACTAGCTTGTGGAAGATGATGGACACTAAGTTGAAAAGAAGCACAACATTTCATCCACAGACTGACAGACAGACAGAGGTTGTCAACTGCACCATGGTACACTTGTTGCAAGGCTATTGTGGGAAACATCCTAAGTTGTGGTATGAGCATCTTCCGTATGTGCAACATTCCTACAATTGAGCATTGCACTCATCTACACATCGTTCACCATTTGAGACATGTTTTGGCTACCTGCCAAAAGACCCTTTTGATATGGTGTTTGGAAGGGAAGATGACTCCAGTGGACATGATGACACGGACAAAGCGTAGAAGTTCATTCAATGGATCCGTTGATTCACCAAGTAGTACAGGAGTAGTTGGAGAAAAGTCAAGCTTTGTACAAGGCTCGACATGACAAACACCTAGTCGACCATCAATTTCAAGTGGGTGAAAAAGTGTGATTCCATATCAGTAAGGATAGGATGAAGGGAGAAGGGAAGAAGTTGCAACCAATATGGTATGGTCCATTCACCATCTTAGAGAAGATTGGAATTAATGCCTTCCATCTCGATTTGCTGATATATATGCAAATGTACTCCGTAGTGAATGTGGAAAACTTAAAGCTGTATGAGCCACCATTGATTATGGACACCGAAGAGGTGGGAAAAGTTCCTACAGTTGATGACTTTGCACCAGAATATCTCGATGAGTTACCTAAAAACATCATCCTTGATAAAAGAACCAGGACTTCATGACGGGGAGATGTGGAATACCTTCGAGTTGGTTTCAAGGGGATGCACCCTAGAAAGGCAAAATGGCTGGAAAAATAAAGAGTGAGGGAACAATTCCCTCATTTGCCAATTGACTGATAAATCTTTCGGTGGTCCAAAAGCTCCTCAATGGGGAGGATTGATCTAGGTGGATCTCCAGACACTAGTGGCATGGAAAAGGCTCAAAATTCAAAGTTGCAGAAAGACAATTAACTTGACATCAGATCAAAGTGCACATCGCCCTGATTCCAACGGTGCGAATGACACTCCAATCCGAGTCCAGATGAAGGAGATAGATGCAGTCAAATTTGGGTTGACTTTTTGTTAACTGGGCAGGATTAACAAAGACACAATTTGAAATTTTCTGGCGGGTGGAATTTGGCCAACTCCGGCCATATTCCAGGTGAAATTTTCGCCTAGTTGAAACGACTCCTTTAGTCAAAAACCGAATTTTCAAAAAGGGCTGGGTTGTTTTATTAAAAAAAAATATTAAAAAAAGGGTGGCGGGCCACCAACCCCACCACCCCAACCATTCAAAATATATTTATGGAAGGGAGGGCCACGACCCCCGACCCCTCCCCTTATTCCACAAGCCACCATTAACACAACACGAAGGTTTTTGCGTGGGCTGACCGTTGGGGCACAAACCCAATCCCGACAGCTTGACACCACCATCCTTAAATGCAATGGAGATAGCGAAGGTGGGATGGGTGGGCTGCCCAAGGCGGGCCCAACCCGACCCTTGTTAAAAATAAAGATTTGGTATGTAAGAAAAGGAGGAGGCGAGATTTGACCGCTCGACCTCCTCCATACCAAACAGATCTTAAACCAACTCAACCAGCAGATTTCTTGTGAAACCCGTGAACACATTTTTATTTAACACTCAATTCATCAGTGCACCCAGGGCAGAGGAGGGAGCACACGCAGTTCGAGGCATATTTTTGCAAGAGGGCCGAATTTTCACTTTGTTAGATTTTGACAAATTTTATATGGTTTCAGCATTTCTCGATGCCATGAACACAATGGCACTGTCCGTTTCTCCATCAGAGCTCTCAATTTTCAGCCATTTTTCAGTATGGAGGTATAAAACTCCTTTTTGTAAATGATGCTTGTACTCTTCTTTCTCATGCCACTTAATGAATGAAGGCCTCCCCATTGATTGAGAAGGGCCCGGAGACATAGTCCAAGTCAGACGAACTCCATTATCAAGCCTTGTTATCTTCTTTCATGCTTTATGTGTTTCTCCTCTTCTCTCATGTGCACATTAAATTTCTATGTTAAGCTACAATTTATGCATGTAATGCTTTAACACATCTATAAGCGAAAGATCTTGGATAATATGGAAATCACACCACTTTCCTATCTCCTTCTTCATCTTCATGGTGCCATTCTTCACTTGTGGATTAAATGGGCTGTCTTGTGTTGCCCCACCTTGGCTTTGTCCTTTATTATGTGGTTTGGGGGTGTTCTTACCTTGTTTCTGATTCACAGATCCAAAGTCGCGCTTCTTTCGTTTAAATTTTTGTTAAATCTTGGCAACATATTGATATGTTGCACCAAAAGATGAGATGTCCAGGAACTCCATTTCTTCTTGAATATATTCGTGCAGATGACCACAATACTTAAGCATCAGATGTCACTAAGATTCTTTGATACCCAACTTTTTGCGTAAAGTATGAAATATATTTGTGATTTTATGCACATCTTGGTCCCTTTACTGATGTAGTGTGGTCCATTGTATGTACTTATCTTCATAGCTCCCCATATGGTAATATTGTTACTTGACAACATCTCGAAAATATTTCCAAGAGGGTGTGGTCATAAACAGAGACGGTTCCTCGACCCTTTTCTCATAGTAAGTTTGCCACCAGTCCTTGACATGGGGGGTGACCTTGAGCAGTGCAAAAGTAATATTTTCCCTATTGAAGAAACTATGGACCAAAAAATAACCTTCCAGTAGACTCAACCATTTATTGACAAAATATGTATCTATATGATCTTCGAATATAGGGATATCTAAGCTAACTTGTACCTTGAAGGGGGCGACACATCTTAAGTGACTATTGGATGAAAATGTGTCGCCTGTTCGCATCCATTGGAGGAGTTTGGAAAGGTTGTCCATCATCTCGTTCCTTTTCCACTCGAGGGCTTCTTCGAGCAACAATTTGATAGGATCTCCTGCTCTCTCGTATTTATTTTCTTCCACCATGGGATGTTATCAGTGTTGGCGTGGATGGTCTTGCAAGGGCTCAACTAGTTCAAGTCCCAAATCCTTACACCTGACCTCGTTGGGGACATGCACAAAAAAATAGAGAAAGAGAAGACTGATGTAATACCATTGATTCAGATTTATTAAGGAACGAAATGAAATACATACTTAAACAAAACACAAATATACAACGAAAGAACAAAACTTCAATTAATTAATAACAAGTACTGATTTTTTTTTTACATGCAGAATGGAACAAACCAACTCGGGTAATGGTAGATTATCTTTTAGAAGAGATGTGAAAACTACATGCCTTCTCAATTGTGTTACAGTGAGGCCCATAGGCATTTGTTATCATAAAGAAGAAGAGTGAAACCCTAACCCTAGGAGATGAAGCACCAACCATTTTGGGCCTCGTTGGGGTAGGTTGGAATGCTAACTTCTCGGGTGATAAATTTGGAATATGATCTCCATTTTACTATCATAATATCTCATTTCCACGAGGAGGAAAAAAATAATATATGAAACAAGCTTTGGCACTTTTTTGGTCTCTCTGTTTTCCCAGAAAATGTCTTTTGGGACCTCAAAATTGCTTCGTAAGTTTAGGACCCGAAAAACTACCAAAAATAGAAAGTTGTCTAGAATTAAGAAAAAATGAAAATAAAAAATGTTGGGGATCCAACTAGAATAGGCAGATGGCCACCAATATCCACTTGGATCAAAGAATAAGTTTGTGTAGTAGCCACCAATGTATGAGGAATAAATTTATTTATGGTTTCAGGCAAGATCTAAGAGATTGGTACAACAAGATAGACTATTATTTAATAACCCATGGATTTAATAGAAGAAACAATGAAGCTTCTATATATAAAAAGTTAAATCAATAAGGGAAGATTCTAATTGTTTGTTTATTTGTTGATGGCGTGATTTACATTGAAAACCTACTAGTAGATTAGTTTAAATTAGCAATTAAATATGAATGAGATGACAGATTCACGCTTAATGAAGCACTTTCTTGGCATAGAATAAATCATTCACATTCTAGAATATTTATATGTTAAACAAAATATTCATTGAATGTGCTAAAAATATTCAAAATGATGAACTATAGGGAAACACTCATAATGGTAGCAACAAGAACATAAATCAACAAATAATATAAAGCTTGAAATATAGATCCAAAATTATTCAAGAGATTAGTTGAGAGTCTCATGTATCTCATTACCACTTACAGTCAATTTGATTTCTTGGTTTATGGAGACACCTAAAGAAATGCATTGAAAAGTTCAAAAAAATGTTTAGGAGATACATTGTCGGAACAACAAAATATGATATTATACTCAAGCACCAAATATAATTTTTTGATTGGTAATGTAGATGATACATAGATTACTTCAGGTTATGCTTTTCATCTTGGTTCAAGTGTAATTTCATGGACACGCAAGAAGCATCCCATTCTAATGATCTCATCATGAAAACTTGAGTATGTAGTAAGCAACAGCAATAACTTGTCAAGTGTTTTGGTTACAAAGAGTATTGGATGATCTTCAACAAATTTAGGAAGGGCCAACTACAATTTATTGTGATAGAAATTCAACCATAGCTCTATCTAAGAATCGTATTTTTCACCCAAAAAATAAGCACATGGATATAGATATCAATGTATAAGAGAACTTGTAAACAATGGTGATATATATTTAGAGTCTTGTAATTCAAATGACTAATTGATTGATATATTCACAAAGCCATTGGAAATATATGATTTTGGATTTCATAGACAAAATATAGGCATTGAAGATACTAAATAGATGATGATTAAGGGGGAGCGTTGGAATATTGTAATTACTCTTGCTATTTGTATAAAGTTCTAAAATATCTTAGCTACATATAGAGTAGATCTATATTCTTCCACTGTAGAAAGCTTTAAAAGAGCCTACTTATCTAGAAGGTTTACTATTAGCAAATCATATTTTAGAAATATCTTTTCTAGATATTTCTTGAAGAGTTTGTCTATAAGATTGTATGTATCTCTCTCTCTCTCTCTCTCTCTCTCTCTCTCTCTCTCTCTCTCTCTATATATAAGTATATAAATATATATAATATATATATATATATAAGTTTATAAACATAATTTATTTGTGTGATTGGTGCGTGTTTTTAATGAGGATTGGATATACAACGTATTCGTTGTCCCATTCAACAAAAACCACAGGGTATTAAGAATTTGATAAATGTCTTCATAATATCAAATTCCATAATGAAGAAATCCTTCCCACATGGATGGACAAAGGCTTCTTTTGTAATCAGAAGTAACCAAGAGTTTGAGATCCAATTTTGAAGATCTACTAGTATCAAAGAGGTTGAGATCCAATTTTGAAGATATACAAATTCAAATTTGTTAATCCTAGCAAAAAACCATTGAAACAAAAAACCAAGCCATGAGATGTGAAGTAACCCCGAGAATTATCTACATATGGTTGGATTGAAAACGTGAAAGTAGGGGCTTCTTGCATTAGAAAGGAATAAGGTGAAGGAGGGCGTGCCACGACACCAATTAGAACAACATCCTTGAAAAAAATGTTGTTCCATGAACTAGCCTCAGGGACACAAGTAATCCATGCACAAAATGCCCTAATGAAGGTATAATCATAGCTTAATATTAAAGAAGCTAGAGAATCCAGTTGAAGCTTCTAGGGAAAGCCTTAGCTTGAGATAGCCACGAGGATGAGCTCCATTGTTGGAGATATTGAATATAGTTTTTTAAATAATTTAACAAAAAATTTAAATAAAAATAAGAGGCTAGAGTCTTGAAAAAGGAGAACCATTTCATATTTTTTTCTTTGATTTAGTTGTAACTTTTATTAATTATGTTGATAGGCATGTCTACTTTGGAATATGGCATCTAGAATTTTAATTTAATTGTCAATAAATATTATGTTGATGGTATGATTTAACCTCCATGGAACATTCTAGAACATTCATACTAGTATACACAAATAAAAAGGTGATATTTATATCCAAAATAGTTATGTCATTTCTGGGCTTTAATTAAATTGGTTAATTAAAAAAAATCATATGAACTAGTGTAATATGAAGTGAGTTATAAATTTTTGGGCATGTGATATTGATAAACATATTATTGGCTATGCTATTATAACAAATCCTTTTTACATATTAGAAATATAAGGTAAAATGGGAATAAGTATTTTGATGCATATTGATACTTACCCATAGATTAATTCATATAGTTCTGATAGTATAAACTTAGCTAACTATGATTTTAGAAAAAATACGTGGAAAAACAGGAAGAGCGACACCAATACTCGTTTGTATGCTAATGGGAAGGGGTATTACTCCATGAGGCATCAAGACTCATTTATCCTCTATTGGGAGTAAGAGACCATAAAGTAGACATCAAAGTTTGTCCACTTAATGGATTTAAAGACTAGTAGAGACCATAAAGTAGGCATCAAAGTTTGTCCTCTTATAAATGGACTTAAAGACTAGTCAGGTGTTACTCCCCAAATTATGGATGACTAGATAGAGAGTAATTCCAAAATACTGTAGAGTCTTCTGGAACATGGTATTTCTCATTTTAATTCTACTTTATCATGTCATAGTTCGCTTTTGAATGTAGATCATTCCACTATTTTATTTTATTTTATTTTTTATTTTTTTATTTTTATTTTTTAAATTGTTTTCGGGTGTCGGTCCATAAAACTCATTGTTTTGGATTTTAGACATTTGTAGTTCATTTATGTTGAGTTGTATTTTAGAGTATCCATAGTAATAACCATATTTTGTCGACGTTTGAAATCCCAACATGGATCCATCATTAGGACTTTTGAATGATGATAGAAGAGCTTAAGTGGTGATAAATAATTATATCAGTGATTTTTATAGAATGAGATAAAGGTCGGCTAATAATGAATTAAAAACCTAAAAAGTTAATAATAATAATTAACTAATATTTCTTTCATATCTATAAATAATAATTAAAATTATAATAATAATCTTTATAAAAATTAATATTATTATAAACAAATGATTAAACAATTATTATTATTTAATAAATCTTTATAAGATGATCTAAAAAAATGAATATTAAGCTAAAAATAGAATTATTGCTGTAGAACATTTATTAAATATAGATTTATTATATAATAATATAAATTTATATAGATGATTGATAAATCAATATAATTAATTAATACACTAATAATTAATTGTGAGAATAGCACTAGTTATTAATATAATATTATTATTAAAATAATTAATTGATTAATAATTAATAAAATTAATACTTACCTTTTGTTTTCCGTCGTCGTCTTCAATATTATTAATGAAATTTTTAGGATTTAGAACCAATTAATATTTTTATTATATTTATTTAAATTCAATAAATTAATAATTAATAGTATATTTAAAATAATAAATTATTATTTTAATAAATAATATAATAATAAACAACAAACAACATATAATAATAATAATATAATTATTATAATTAAGATTAGATGGGTTACTTATATTAAAATTGTTCTACTAGGATAGGAAAGGGAAACAATACATGAGATGTTATACTTGAGAAGAATTGGTGGTCTTAATCTACATGATTAAAGGCAACCAATTTTCACTGATCTCAATCCCATTGTCCCTGTTGAGATTATCCAGATGCTTTATAATCTCAAGAGCCTCCCTATTTTTTCTCCTTTGATACCGCTCTTCTCTTGCGATAATTGAGGCGCTCTCCAAACAAACATGGTGCTTAGTTTTTGAGGAGTGTATTGCAAGGGCCAAAGTGCGAGACCTTCCATTCTTAATATTGGCTCCATGTTCTTTTAGTCTTTTTTGCAGGGAGCGATCTGTTTCTCCAATATAAATCTTGCCACAAGAACAATTAATTCTATATACCCCCTTGAGTTGATGTCTATCAATATTATCCTTGACATACCTCATACCTACTTAATTGTTCCAGGTGCTGTGAACTGCGTGAATATGTCTTTCTTCCTCAAGATCTTGGCAATATTATCTGTCACCCCTTGAATGAATGGTAGGAATACTCTACCACATTGACGTTGGGCTTGAGCCTGAGGCTCTTGGGATAAAATCCTCGTTTCAGCTCTTTCTATGACTTTTTTAATTTCTTTTTCTTTATAGCTTATACTCTTAAATACTGAAAATAAATGCTTCTTTTCTTCGTTAGGATGTTCAGAGTCATATATTCTAAGGGCTCTAATAGCAAGAGTGTTAAGAACACCAAACTTCTGGGAAGGATGATAATAAGATTCAGCATGGAGGTATCTTTCTATGTGAGTTGAATTCCTGAATATTTTATGCCCTAAAGAGCCATCCTCTTTTATGATGATAAGGACGTCTAAAAATGGGATGATTTTATTCTCCTCCAGCTCCATAGTAAACTTTATTTCAGGACAGATAGAGTTAATGTGCTTAAAAACTAATCAAGTTTTGTCCTTCCATGTGCCCATTTAACAGTATCATTAACGAATCTCTTCCACCAAGCTGACCTCAAAGGGTATGATTCAAGGGCTTTCTTCTCAAAGTAATCCATGCATAAGTTAGCCATAATTGGTGAGAGGGGTGATTCCATTGCCATCCCAGATGTCTACTCATAATAACCTCCTTGGAAAGTGAAAACAGTTGACTGCAAACAAATCTCAACAAGTTTTGCAATTTCTGGATCTGTAACTTCTTTTATATCCCGAATAGCCTCATCCAGGGGAACCTTGGGAATAAGGATACCACGTCAAAAATTACTAGGATGTCATCTTGATCCACCCTTTCATTTTTGATAAGATCCATAAAATCATGGGAGTCCTTAATAAAAGAACCAGTGTCTCCAAGAAGAGGCTTTAAGATCTTGACAACATACTTAGCCAATTCATAGGTTGAGGAACCAATGGTATTAACTATTGGTCTAAGAGGAACCCCTTCCTTGTGGATCTTTGGTAACTCATAAGTTCTTGGGAAAATTCACAAGAAGGAGTTAATCTTTTCTTTAATTTGTCATCAAGGTTGGACTCTGAAATTTCCTTCTTAACCTCTCTCATGATCTTGGGAATGAGATTAGCGTTAAGCTTCTTATAACTTCCACAACTAAGGTATTCCTTCATTTTACAAATATATTCTTTCTTATCCAGAACCACGACTTCCCCTCCCTTATCTGCTTTAAGAACCACAATTTTATCATTATTTCGCAGGGACTTAAAAGCAATTTGTTCCTCCTTAGTTAAATTACTCTTGGGAGCTTTAGCCTTTCTCATTATGAGGGAAAAAAACTGCCTTAATGCCTCCTTATCTTCGAAATAGAGGTTATTTATCCCATCCTTGATGCTACAAATGATACTCTCTACAGGGATGTTCTTAGGTGAAACTGCAAACCCTAAACCCTTGTTGAGAATATTAATAACCTCTACACTTAATTCCTTAGAAGACAAATTAACTACCTTTCTTCTAGGCTTAACTCTTGATGATATGATGGAACCTAAGATTTTGAATCCTGAGGAGTTCTTATTGACAAAGTCTTGGATAACATCGCAGTCCTTGTTTAAAGAGCTGCTTCTAAAGAACTCAAGAATATCATATCCTTTCTCTTCTCCATTAATTAAACTCCTGGTATTTCCAAGCCTGACCGAGCCAGGTTTGGTCTGGTATGAAATTTCAATCCCATATTCCAAGCTATCTAAGTTATTGATGCTACTACCCATTTCTCAATTTTCTCCATAAATATTGTTGCAAAAAGTGCTTTTGCCTGGACTGACATTGTTAGTGGTCTCTCCCATGTCCTTATTTCTACCTTGCTCACTGCTTTCCTGAATGTCAAAGTCATATCTTAACCCAAGAACATTATTAGAGCTACCCATAACTCCAATCATGCATTCACCTTCCCCAATCTTGCACTCACCTTCTCCGGACATTGAGCAACCTATGTCACATCGAATTCTTTCTTCCTTTTATGTTATTATCTCATTTGGAGGCGAATCCTTATTCCTCTTAGTGCTGGTGTCAATGGTTTTGCTGTCTGTGCTGTTAGAGACCAGAATTGAATTGCTATATGAGATTATTAACTCATCTGCGCTACTAGAAACCGAAATTGAAATGTTATATGAAATTTTTAACTCATTGATTCTGCTGCCAATGCTGAACTCAGAATTCTTAATCTTCTTAGGATCTAATGCTTCGGGTTCTCCACTCAGATACCATAATATGGAATTTGAACTACTATTTCTAGGATATGGATCCCCTAATTTCCTGTCTATGTAGCTAGGATATGGATCCCCTAATTTCTTGTCTGTTGTTGCTAGGATATGGATCCCCTAATTTCCTGTTTGCGTTTAACATTGCAGGCAACAGATTTGAAGGTTCGAGAGATTCCAGATTATGGAAGTTTGGCGAATGCTCCAACGCATTAAGGAGTTTCGACTCCAGCGTAGGCAAATATATCAATGAATTAGAATTTGTTAAAATAAAAATCTCAGAAGGAGGAAGCTCTCGTTTAGCAAAACAGGTTTCAGATCGCCGGATAAGTTTATATTTTCCTAACAGTGAAGACAAGAAATTAGGGGATCCATATCCTAGCAACAACAATTTGGATTCTGTATTATGGTATTCGAGTGGAGGTTTCGAAGCATTAGAGCCAGAGTAGATTAAGAATTCTGACTCCAGCATTGGCAGCAAAACCAATGAGTTAAATATCTTAGATAACATTTCAATTTCGGTTTCTAGCAACGCAGATGAGTTGATAATCTCAGATAGAAATTCAATTCCGGTCTTTAGCAATGCAGACAACAAAACTGTTGACACTAGCGCTAAGAGGAATAAGGAGTCGCCTCCAGTTGAGATAATAACAGAAAAGGAAGCAATAAATCGATGTGCCATAGGTTTCTCGATGTCCGGAGAAGGTGAGTGCAAGGTTGGGGAAGGTAGATGCATGATTAGAGTTATGGGAAGCTCTAATAACATTCCTGGGTTAAGTTACGACTTTGACATTCAAGAAAGCAGTGAGTGGGGGTAGAAATAAGGACATGGGAGAGACCAATGACAATGTCAGTCTAGGCAGAAGCACTGTTCACATCAATATTTATGGAGAAAATCGAGAAATGGGAAACAACAACAATAACTTAGATAACTTGGAATATGGGATTGAAATTTCAAACTAGACCAAAGCTGGCTCGGTCAGGCTTGGAAATACTAGGAGTTAGGTTAATGGAGAAGAGAAAGGATATGATATTCTTTAGTTCGTTGGAAGCAACTCTTTAATCAAGGACTACGATGTTATCCGAGACTTTGTCAATAAAAACTCCTTTGGATTCAAAAGCTTAGGTTCCAACATATCATCAGGAATTAAACCTAGAAGAAATGTAGTTAATTTGTCTTCTCAGGAATTAAGTGTAGAGGTTATTAATATTCTCAACAATGGTTTAGGGTTTGCAGTTGCACCTCTAAACATCCTTGTAGAGGGTATCATTTGTAGCATTGAGGATGGGATAAATAACCTCTCTTTGGAAGATAAGGAGGCATGAAGGCAGGAATTTTCCCTCATAATGAGAAAGGCTAAAGCTCCCAAGAGTACTTTAAGTAAAGAAGAACAAATTGCTTTTAAGTCCTTATGAAATAATGATAAAATTGTGGTTCTTAAGGCAGATAAGGGAGGGGAAGTGTGGTTCTGGATAAGGAAGAATATATTTGTAAAATGAATGAACACCTTAGTTGTGGTAGTTATAAGAAGTTTAGAGCTAATCCCATTCCCAAGATCATGAGAGAGGTCAAGAAGGCAATTTCAGAGTCCAACCTTGATGAAAAATTAAAGAAAAGATTAAATCCTTCTTGTGTAATTATGCCAAGAATTTATGGGTTACCAAAGATCCACAAGGAAGGGGTTCCTCTTAAACCAATAGTTAATACCATTGGTTCCCCAACCTATGAATTTGCTAAGTATGTTGCCAAGATCTTAAAGCCTCTTGTTGGAAACACTAGTTCTTTTATTAAGGACTCCCATGATTTTGTGGATCCTATAAAAAATGAAAGGGTGGACAAGATGACATCCTGGTAAGTTTTGACGTGGTATCCTTATTCACCAAGATTCCCCTGGATGAGGTTATTCAGTTTATAAAGGAAATTATCGATCCAGAAACTGCAAAACTTGTTGAGATTTGTTTGCGGTCAACTGTTTTCACTTTCCAAGGAGGTTATTACGAGCAGACATCTGGGGTGGCAATCGGATAACCTCTCTCACCAATTGTGGCTAACTTATACATGGAGTGCTTTGAGAAGAAAGACCTTGAATCATACCATTTGAGGTTGACTTGGTGGAAGAGATTCGTTGATGATACCAACGTTAAATGGACTCATGGTAGGATAGAACTTATAAGTTTTTAAAGCACCTTAACTCTATTTGTCCTGAAATAAAATTTACTATGGAGCTGGAGCAGAACAAGAGCATTTCATTTTTAGACGTCCTTATCATAAAAAAAGAGCATCGCTCTTTAGGGCATAAAGCATTCCGAAAGTCAACTCACATAGAAAGCTACCTCCACGCTGAAACTTATAATCATCCTTCCTAGAAGTTTGGTGTTCTTAACACTCTTTCTATTAGAGCCCTTAGAATATCTGACTCTGAGTATCTTGATGAATAAAATAAACATTTATATTTGGTATTTAAGAGTATAGGCTATAAATAAAAAGAAATTAAAAAAACTATAGAAAGAGCTGAAAGGAGGGTTTTATCCCAAGAGCCTTAGGTTCAAGCCCAACCTCAGTGTGGTGGGGTATTCCTACCATACACACAAGAGTTGACAGATAAGATTGCCAGGATCTTGAGGAAGAAATACATATTCACGTAGTTCATAGCACTTAGAACAATTAAGTAGGGTATGAGGTCTGTCAAGGATAATATAGATAGACATCAACTCAAGGGGGTATATAGAATTAATTGTTCTTGTGGCAAGAGTTATATTGGAGAAATAGGTTGCTCCCTGCAAAAAATACTGAAAGAACACAGGGTCGATATTAAGAATGGAAGGTCTCGTGCTTTGGCCCTTGTAGAACACTCCTCAAAAACTAAGCACCATGTTTGTTTGGAAAGTGCCTCAATGAGTGCAAGAGAAGAACAATATCAAAGGAGGAAAATTAGGGAGACTCATGAGATTATAAAACATCCACATAATCTCAACAAGAATAATGAGATCGAACAATTTTAATATAGAGTAACCATCTAATCTTATATTATAAATAAATTAAAAAATAATAATATAATTTATTATTATTATTAATAAATATTTATAATAATATAATAAACATATTTATTTATAATATATATTAATTAATTAATTTATTTTTAAAATATAATAAAAATATTAATTAGTTCATCTCTAAAATTTCATTAATAAATTAAATTAATTCAAATTTAAAAACAATAACAATCATTTCTAAGTATTAATTTTATTAATTATTAACAATTTAATTATTATAATATATTATTATTATTAACTAATTACTATTTCAAGAACTAATTATTAAGTATACTAATTAATTATAGTAATTTATCAATTATATATATTTGTAAGCTATGGTAGTGCCTTTCTTTTTCTATTTATATCAAAACAGGTTAAACTATCTACATCGATTTGGTGGCCTCAACCTGCCCATATGGGAAACTAGATCTGTTGGTCACCTCAAGTTATTATAGGCCATCCAGTAGCAAAAATTTCTAAGTCTACCAGTTCATGCAATATAAACCGCGCACCAACAAATGCTAATTATGTTCCAGACAGTCATGAAGCCATTACAAGGAAAAGAGAATACCGATCCTCAGAAACAAACATACTAAACAACTACAAGAGCTAAACTTCCTTGTCTTCCATGTTCTCGGGTGTTGTTGCCATGTCCTTCGCTGTTGGAGTTAACTTTTTCCCCTGTTGCTGGATCTCCTCCAGCTTACTATTCTGCACGATCATTATGATTTGAAGATTTTTCATTTCTTTCTTCATGTTTGGCATGCCCTGGGCAAGCTCTGCCATTTCCCCTGCTACTTGTTCCAGTGCCTTTGCAAGTAAACGTTTCAGCACCCAGTAAACGTGCAAGGCTTACTTGTATAAAGTCATTCTTCCCTTGGTGTTTCCCGGGTCAGGAATGAGATCTCCCCATTCCTCCATTTCGGGCTCCGAATCTTCTTCCATGACATTTTCCTCCAATTCCTGAATGAGCTTGTGTATATCCGCATCAGTTCCTTCTTGATATGCCCTTGCAGCTTCCTGTATTGTTTTCCTCATAGTTTTCTGGCTACGCGTCTGAAGTGCAGGCGCAGAGATCGTGGGGTCATTACGTCCTGGCTGGCTTTGCCGGCCTCTTCCACCTCGGCCCCTTCCTTGACCTAAACGCGTCATCTTGCATTTTGCAACCGCCTGTTTACCATGACCAACAACAAAGGTTAGAATGGATGAAAGATGAGTATGAAGAGATTTTAGGATGAGTAGGTGAGAGTGAATGGGATTTAGGGAGTGAGTAGTGTTTTGTATGTAGGGTATGGGATTTTAGGAACCAGTAGCAAAGATAAATGAGTGAACCTTGATGAACAGTGAATAAATGAACCTTGACAGTTATAATGAACAATAAACACTAGGGTTTTGATTTTATGGGCAAAAGACCAACAAGATTTCATGCAAGAACACTCTTGGGTAAGGAGGATCAATGAAATTACTTGTAAAGAGGATGAACTTGGAGATTTGAGGCAGTTTGAAGTGATTTGGAGGTGTTTGATAGGTGCATAGTGCCCTCACATAGATGTGCAGTGCCTTTTCTATGCGCAACGCCAATGTATTTTTCCACTGCCAGAAACTCCCAGGTGCTCGGCACCGGCTGCCAGGTGCGCAACACCTTTCGCAGACCACTTTTGGAGGCCTTCCTGGCGTCCAAATTGGGCATGTGATAGTTGGTTGCAAATATTATCGAGTCTACTTTCCAAAACATCTTGAATTTTACAATTTGGAGTTCATTTTCCCTTTCAAAATTCCAATCTCCCAAGACTGGTCAAAATGTGCATAATGAGGTTTCCTAAATGAAGAGTGCTGTGACAGTCAACTTTTGAAGGTTTTCCTCAACTCCAAATTGAGCTCATGATAGCTCATTGGAAATATATTTGTGTCTAGTTATCATTTAACTCATCAAGCAAGTCATTTGGCCAACTAGGCTAGGAGAAATCTTGATTTTCCCAAGGTCACTCCAGAGGTGCATTAACTCTCCTGAGGCAACTTGTATTTTTGACATTTCTCTAAAACCATGACACATGTGTAAAAAGTGAAAGAGGTTTTTCTTCTTGAGTCAATGATGGACAAAACACTCTCTTGCTTTTGTCAAATTCATCTTTTATTGCTCAAAAACACAGCTTGAAGAAAAACGTCCCTTATGTATGATGAATGGCTTATTCCTTGGAATGACTTCTCGACAAATGATGGAGACCTGATGTTTGATGATATGAAATGGGCTCATTCCTTCTGATATCTCTCATGCCTCCTCTGCTCATATATCTTTGCTCTCATAGCTAACCCTAGCTCAGTAGGAGAGGAATTTAGGGTTTTAGTGCTTGTATCTCTTTTGTTTTGATAGGTGGATTGATGCTCAAATTCCTTGACTTTTGCAGTGGAAAATACTTGGCAATATCACCGGGTGACCAGGAGTAGCATGGAACCATTTATTACATATGAGAATGATAAAATTACATCAAATTTAAATATGAAATACAAATGCTTTGTTTTCACCTCAAAACTAGTTTTGAGGTGAGAACTTCATTAAGTTTACTAATTAACAAATTTTGACTTTTCTGATCGTTATTAACCTCCTCATGTCTTTTCTGACCATTATTAGCAATAATCACTGAAATCTGACCATGGAGGAAACCCTAGACCTAATGAGACCAAAACCCTATGTAATTAATGAAATAGATTGAAAATGAGCATAAACCATTGACTGAAGGGTATGAAAGGAGGTTAGCAAGTACATATCATGAGGGAAAAACTGAAATGAACCCTCCCATCAGTAGATCCATGACCTAATGGAATGCAACCTCATCAGAATGGGAATCTTAGTATGAAATGCAAAAGAATAATTTTGATCATTGATGGAAGTGTTAAGACACTGACACTAACAGGAAGAAGTTTCTTATCCAAGACGATACAACTGAGAACTGTATTTCACATCTTATCTGAAGGTCATCCTATGATAGATTATCTAGATCACATGAAATTTCTATCTTTTTTTCAAGTGTCAAACTTTCCATATTCTCATTGGTCTATAACAAGTGGTTGGAAATGGGCAAGATATCTAGCTCAAGTAGAAAATGATGATTTGAAAGAGAAGATTACAAATGTCAGGTTTTTGGCATTGTCTTTAGATGAGGTTACGACTATAGATACTACTTCATGGATCTGCATGAGAATTTATATGGTTAATGACCATATTAGACATTCCTATCTACTTGGGATTAAAAAGATGAGAGAGACTTCTACAGCTGAAAATATTTATGAACTTGTTCTTAATAGTTTGAAGGAAAGTGGTATGGATCATTTAATGATTGCAAAAAAGTTGGTATGTGTTGGAGAAGGTGGATCATTAGTAATACAAGGACAAAGGAATGGCCTTTGTGTTAGACTACAATTATCAACTTCGCCATATATGTTTAATATTCATTGTATGGATCATAGGATGAATCTTTCATTTAAAATAGTAAGCAAATTTCCATCAGTTTCAAAAGTTGAAGATCTTGTACATGAGACTCATGCGTACTTTTCTCGTAGTCTGGAACAATGTTTAGACTTTCAAAAATTTGCGGATGGTGTTACAGATGGAAAAAAAATATTGAAAGACGTTGATACAAGATGGATCTCATTAAATGGACCAGCTCAAAGACTATTTAATGAGTTCAGATCTTTGGTAGGGTTGATGTATGAAAATTGCTACAATGTAGACAAAGATCAAGATCTTCTTTCTCAACTAACTAATATAGAGACATTATTGACATTGGCTGGAATTCATCCTATGGTACATGAAATGAATGTCCTCGTGAAAATGTCTCAGAATTGCACAATGTATAATGTAGAATACACAAATGCGAGAAAGTCAACATGCATTGCATTGGATAATTTGTATATTGATCCAAGATCTTTTACTTATGGATGCATCAGAAATACATGAAAAAAATCTTATTAACCATGAAACTTAAAAGCATATAAAACAATGCAGAAATAAACAGATAAGCATGAAACCATGACACAATGATCTTATTACGGAGTTTGTCCAATTTGGACTACATCTCCAGGCTTTTTTCAATAGTGGGGAGGCCTTCATTCATTAAGTGGAATAAAAGAGATAAAAGTATGAGCAACAGTTAATTACAATCCTTATACCTCCAAGCTGGAAGATGGACGAAGAATGGAGAGCCCAGCTTAAGAAACAGATAGTACCACCAAAATCTTGGTGAAACATTGTGCAAAAATGCCTATCCAAAGATCCATTTCAGATAATCGAGCTTTTTGCACCCTCTTGGAACCTCCCTGCTGCTCAAGGTGAGGTTCCGACCCCTGCTGCCAAGTCGGGTTACTGCTGCAAAGAATGTTTTGAACTATCAACCAGTTTCCCTCCTTTTTCCTATGTGGACCGTCCTATATATATATATATATATATATATAATAATATATATATATATATAACTTGATTGCTCGATTCTTCAATTTTGGGCAGTTCTAAACAAATGAAATTTTTTAGCAAGTGGGCATTTCCAATAGAAATTCTCGAGCTGAAAATAGTACGCAGGTAACAAAAATTGTTGAAACATAGAAAACCCACTTTAACATCGTTTTCCCATGAATAGGCGTATTCCGTAAATCCTGACGGCTCTATCGGCATTGATATCCCATCAACACAGAGATCACAAATCACACTCGACGTTTCAATCGGTGGACAGTTCTGACCCTTGTGACAAGCACCCTGTGATAACGGTGGACCCAACGGGCTATTAAACACAATACATAATATATCGGGTCCGAAAGCCTCATCAAAAATCACAATTGCCAGAAACCGAGGTTGGTACTCCATACAACTATTCCCCCTTTGCAAACTGCGATTACAATATATCACATCGCAACCTGACTTTCTCCCGAGGTTGATTCTTTGACACTTCCCTTCTTTTGATCTACAATTGTGATGTATTGCATCGCAACCTGGCTTGCTCCAGAGCCGATTCTTTAACTCTGATCGCCTTCGATCTACGATTGCAATATCACAAATCGTAGTTCAGTAGTACCGGGGACGATTTTCTTAAGCGTGACCTCTTTCTTCTGCGATCTGCTATATGAGGGACTAATGATGGCCTGCCACTTGGTGCTTCCCCATTCGCTGAGAGTTTTTCCATGTCACTTCCTCCTACTACATGTCCAAGTCAAACTTGATCTTTGACTTTCTCTAACTTCTTCATATGAACTCGGATTTGAGTGTCATTCAAACCATTGGAATCAAGATGACAAGCACTTTGAGCTGATGCTAAGTTTATAGAGTTTATGCCACTTTGAGTTTTGAGCCTTCTTACCAACATGAATGTACTCCACATCTCCCCTTCATGAAGTTCTTGTTTTCTTATTGAGTATGATATCTTTGAGAAACTTTTCTAGATACTCTGGTGCAAAATCGTCCACTGTAGGAATCTATGCAGCCTCTTTGGTATCCATAATCAATGGAGGTTCACAAAGCTTCAGGTTTTCAACATTCACTACTGAGTAAATTTGCATATAAGCGGGCAAGTCAAGACGAAAAGCATCATCTCCAATATTTGCAAATATGGTGAAGGGACCATTTCGAATGGGTCTCAATTTCTTCCCTTCTCCCTTCATTCTATCCTTGCTGATGTGGAGCCATACCTTGTCCCCAACTTGAAACTGATGATCAACTTGGTGCTTATCATGTCGAGCTTTATATCGAGCCTGACTCTTCTCCAACTTCTCCTGTAGCTTGATGAATCACCTGTATTTGCTGAATAAAATTTTGTGCTTTGTCCCTCTCATCTCTTCCTTGGTCGTCCTCATCTTTCCCAAAGACCATGTCTAAGGGATCCTTTGGTAGATAACCAAAACATGTCTCGAACGGTGAGCTATGTGTGGATGAATGTGCTGCTTGATTGTATGCATGCTGCACATAAGGAAGTTGTTCATCCCACAACTTGGGATGTTTTCCACAATAGCCTCATAACAAGTGTACCAGGGTGCGGTTGACGACCTCTGTCTGCCCATCAGTCTACGAATGAAATGCTATACTTATTTTCAGCTTAGTGTCCATCATTCTCCACAAGCTAGTCCAAAACTCTCCAAGAAAGTGAGAGTCTTGATTTGACACAATAGATGTGGGAAACCCAAAATGGACCCAAACATGTTGAAAGGAAAGATAAGCAGTCTGCTTTGCAGTGACCTAATTTTTACAAGGTATTAAAATATGCATTTTACTAAAACGATCCACGACGACATACAAATAGTCGTGACATTTCCTAGACATAGGCAAAACTCCTACAAAATCCATGGACACACTTTCCCATGGTCTACTCAGAATAGGGAGTTGTGTGTAGAGCCCAAGTTTTATATTAGAGGGCTTTGAAATAGAGCACAACACACAATCCTTTATAAAACGAGTCACAATGGTTTTCATACGAGGCCAAAGAAAAAACATCTCTAAATGACATAAAGTTTTTTCAACCCCAAAATGACTAGACACAAGAGAGGTAAGAGCCTCTCGGATTACATGTACCCTTTCATAAATGGGTATGCACAACTTTCCAAGGTGGTACAATAGTTTTTCCTGCAAATAATAATTGTCCACCTGCAATCCACGAGTCAATTTTGCATAAATATCTTTAAAATCATCATCGTTAGCATATTGTCCATCATAACTTTCTAACGATAACAAAGCATTTTGCAAAACTACAGATGCAAAAACAGGAGGGCGAGAAAGCATATTTGCTACTTTGTTGCTGACGGCCTTCTGGTATTTTATTACCAGATGAAACTGTTGAAGGAATCCCATCCATCTGAAATGATGGGCTTGTTGAAGCTTGGTCTGTGACTAAAGGTAATGCAAGGGTGATTATTCTATGGATGATGGTCTCCTTGCTGATCAGGTAGTGTTTCCACTTCTTTACACTCTGAACCAAGGCGTACAACTCCCTTTCGTATGTGGGATAATTTACAACAGCCTGGGAGAAAGTATTTGAATGGTAACATACATGCTTCCTTTTCTACATAAATACAATGCCCATGGCATATGTGCTGGAATCTATCTCAATCTCAAAAGGCTGCTGAAGGTCTGGTAAGGCTAGCACTAGTGCTGTGCTAATCTTCTCTTTCAGTGTGTCGAAGGATTTATGTTGCTTTCCTCCCCACTGAAAGGCTTTCTTCACACTTGTAAATGCATGTAAGGGAGCTGTGATAACAGAGAAGTTCGCAATGAACCTTCTCCAATATTGTACCATGCCCAAAAATCTTCGGACCTCTGTAACATATGTGGGCTCAGGCCACTTCATAATCACATATACTTTAGAGGGATCTATTTTCAATATCCTATTACTGACTATGTGACCTAAATAAACCAGAGAGGTCTTCCCCAACTCACACTTTGACAACTTTACATACAATTTTTCTTTTTCTTTTTCAAAACATCAAGCACTTTCTTCACATGACATACACGTTCATCCCATGCCCTACTACAAACAAGAATATCGTCCAGATACACAAGAAAAAAATTATAAATAAAATTCCTAAATAGATCATTCATTACCCTCAGAAACGTGGCTGGAGCATTGCATAGTTCAAATGGCATCACCATCCATTCAAACAATCCTTGTTTGGTTTTGAATGCAATCTTCCAGATGTCTTGTTTTGAAATTCTAACCTGGTGATATTCACTACGCAAATCTAATTTTGCAAAGTAGACAAATTTTCAATTGATCTAATAATTCATCAATGCAAGGGAGAGTGTATTGATTCTTCACCGTAATTTTGTTTAGCACCCTATAGTCTATGGACATTCTTCATGTGCCGTCTTTCTTTGGCATCAACATGATCAGTGAGCCGCACGGAGAAGAAATCGTTCTAATGACCCCTTGACTTAGCAACTCCTGCACCTGTTTCTTGATCTCGTCCATCTCGATAGAAGTAATCCTGTACATGCCAATATTTGGTAAAGCAGAATCCTGATGCAAATGAATCTCATGTTGGATTTCTCATTTTGGGGACAATCCTCTCGGTTCCTGAAACAATCCATCATAGTTAGAAATAATTTTTAACAATTATTTCTTATGATCAGGATCACAACCTTTGAAAGTGTGAGCCATCTTGACCTCCTTCACTCTCAACACCATGAGCAAGCACCCTTTACTAGAATTAACCAACCATTTAATTTGTCATGCACTAACAAGGCTAGCACTAACTTTCGTATGATGAGATCTGACTATATATTCTATCCCATCCTTCGTGAGGTGGTATTTATTTTCATGCCGAAAGAAAACTGTCTTTCTGTCATATAGATACAGACTTCCCAAGATAATTCCCTAGATATCCAAAGGAACAACATATAACTCTACCTCATGAACTAATTTGGAAGCAATAACAAATATGGCCCTACACTGCTTGGTCACTTGTAATTTTTATTTATCGCTTACCCAACCAAGTGGGTATGGACTTGGATGAGGCTTAGTTTCGAGGTCTAGCTTTTTCACTAAGGACTTTGAGATTAAATTTTCTTGGGACCCTGAATTGAACAAAGTTTCCACCTTTGTGTGTTTTATAATAACTCTAATGTGGAATAATTAAATTCTCTTTCACTCATTACTTACAAGCTCATTCAAAGAACTAGTACTTGCAATCAAATTAGAATTATTATTAACAGAAAGAGTACCTCTTGTGCCCACGGCTGTGATCAATGTCTCGTCTTTGATATCTAATCCAAGGTCCTGTTGCGCTGTTGCCATTGTCTTCTCTTGCCCTTTCCACTGAATATCTTTGGTCTCAACTCCGGATGTAGCTTCCAACAGTGGTCTTCGTCATGAACTTCTCTCTTGCAATGAGTGCAAGATGGTGTTGCTCATCACCTTTCTTGGTTGCGAAGATCTTCTTATCCTTCCCCTTGCTTTTCTTCTGGAATTTGCCATGCTGAGGGTTGAATGGTGTTTTCTTGGTTTGATCATCTCTATCGTTCTTGCCTTGACTTTCAAGATGAATCACCTTTATGTTGGCCGCATCAATCATAGTAGGCTCGAACAATAATAGTGAGTGTCTTATGTAACTATGTAGCACACCAACATACTTAGTTACAGTCTCGGGCGAATCTAATGAGATGCCCAAATTCAATGCTTGTTTCCGAAATTCTTTAGTGAATATTTTCACATTTTGGCCTTTACCTTGCCTTAGATATTTCCATTCCATTAGTGCCTTTTGTTTATAACCCAAAGGGTAAAATTGGTCTTTCAATGCAGAAATAAAACTAGACCAAGAGGAAAGAAGGTTACCTGATTTTTTGTTGCCCTTCTGCAACTTGCTCTCCCACCAAACGAGAGCAGTGCCACTCAACCGAAGAGATGCTAACTAGAACTTTGCCTCATCTTCTTCAATCTACTGAATCCGACAACAGACCTCTATCTGTCTTATTCAATTATTACGTTTTTCTACACTAGACTCTCCATTGTACATGGGCAGGTCAAACTTTACATCTAGCTTGAAGAATGGTTTCTTAGATGTATGTTTGGAATTGCGATTAGAGTGATGAGAACTATCACTAGAAGAAGGAGAGGAAGGAGTCTCTTCTCCACCACCTTCATGATTTTCTGATCTATTGTCATCGATATCTTACTTCTCATGCCGAAGTGCCTTCTCAGACTCTGAAAACACCTTTTCCACTTTCTCTGCCATATTATAGAATACCTTGCGGAAATTAAGTTCCTCTTTCCAGCGAGCTTCTTCATTTGCCATGTTTCTTCTTCGTTGTGCATGTCTCGCTTCGGGATCAAAGGACTTAAGCATTCCTTCGCCTTTTTGCAGCTTGTTCCGGGTTAGCATATACTCATGCAATTTGCATCAACAAAGACCTACTCTAATACCAAACTTGATCCAAGATATTTTACTTATGGATGCATCCGAATTACATGAAACAAATCTTATTAACCATGGAACTTAAAAGCACATAAAACAATGCGGAAATAACAAGATAAGTGTCCGGCGGTATAAATTCAAGATTTACACCAACATTTAATTTGTCAATCCGGGAAAGTAAACTTAGAGCCATAGCACAATATATGCCAGAATATGACCTCAGGGATATGTTAAATGAAAAACCAAGCTCTTGCAAGAAATTCAAAAGGAGCATCATTCAGGAAAAATAAACAAGACTCTTCAAAGCAAAGTAAACACACTCTAGGAATCTACTTATGGCTCCTCTTCTGAGATGCATTGACTCCTGTAGTAAGTCTTCCTCAGTTTTCCAGGGGACAAGGGAATGTAGGCCCCATTCAAAAGAAAGTGATTCAAGAAATAAAGAATGCAAAACCTCTTAAAAATTATTTCTATGTTGCAAGCATGAAACTATAAATCACACGGCAACTTCATTCCAACTAATCTAAGGAAATAATCGAATGCTTTAAAAAGAATCAAGATAATAATGCACTGATTCTCTTAAAGACAATTCAGTGCTTTAGTTGTAAGAGAAATATGCAATAAGAACCAATATATAATTAATGTTATTTACCCTGATCTTATTAAATACTTCATTATAATATATGCAACATTTAATTATAATAAAGAATTCTATGAGTGTTTTGTCGACAAGTTTCAAAATCTTTCCAGGCATCTGCTTGCAAAAGTGCAGGAATCCGTCTCATATAATATTCAAAGAAATCATGAATACATGTTAAGTTAAGTTAACCAGAATTCTTGCTCAGCAATTATTTCACCATTGCATTCTGGAAATAAACTTTGTTATGCATCAATGAGATCAGGGTAAATCTTTGTAAGAATAAATAAGAGATGCAGTTAAAACATTCGTCGTTTACTTTAGTTCAGCCTTTATGAAAATACATCCAAAAGCATTGATATCAAACTTAAATAACTAGAGCAATAAAATAAATCTTTTGGAATGAAATTGAAAATGAAATGAATGAAAGAAGAGCTATGAAATGAAATTGAGAAATTATCTAAGATCACACTCACACCAAGCAAACTAAAATGCAACAAAAGAAAGTTAAGAGGTTTGGGACAAGGAACTGGCTAGTGGGCCCAACCATCCAGCTCGTTGCCCTTGCAGCTATTAAGTCACAATCTTTAGAACAATATGGAGAAACAAAATTACTCAGAAGTGATTGCAAAATAAACTCATTGCAGAGTAGAAACTAGAATTCGTAATTTAATGCCAAAGAAATTCATTTCAGAAGTCTTGTTACAAATTCATAAAACAATGTTGCACTAGCTCTAGTGGTATGCTCGAGGGATCATCCCACTAGTGCGCAACTCCTCCCTTCCTGCACAACAATATAGATTCCCTCCTGCAAAGAAAAATTATTTACACAATACAATCTGCCAAATAAAAAAAACCTCCTCACACCTACATGACTCCTTCCTTTTATAATGTTCTTTCATGATAATTTTGGCTCTACTCCTTAGAAAACAATGTGGGGATTGAATCCCAACTGATATTCACCAATATGGTATCAGTATAACCATTTTCCCATTGAAGCAATGAATATTTGACATGAATTTTCCAAATCTGGCCATTTTCTACAATTATGGAAAAATCAGTTTTTTTAACAATATGCCTCCAAAGAACTCCGCGTACCTCCTTAACCATTACGAATTTCAGAAAACAGTTTGGAGGAAATATAGATTTTTATATTTGAAACAATAACCTCTCTCAAAATTTCTGTTTTAATTCCATTGACTCATAAACCGTGCCCGAAAATGACTGTTTGAAATCTGAGATACTAAGATTATGGAAAAACAGTCTATTTTTAGAAAACTGCCTCAAAGACCGTTATGTAACTTTTATACGATTATGAATTTTAGAAATTGGTTTGAGGCTTTGTCAATTTGCTATACTGGGACCAAAACCCATGTTCTAGAATTTCTCCATTCACCTTGACTTGCATAGAAAACGAGGGAGACATTGGTAGTTTGGAAACTGTTGCGAATTTGGGGCTGAGGCATTAATTATTGCCTAAACATAAATTCGTACGACCTGGGTGTATCTTAGATTATGTGGAAGTGTTCAAACAATATTTTGAACAAAAACCTCTTTCATATTTCCCTAGAGATGTGTCAATGTATGAATGCCCCAAATTAGTGCAGGCATGTTGATGGAGGCATGTTGGTGCAGGTAGAGTTGGTGCAGGCACAACTGGTATAGGAACTACTACTATAGGAATGTTAGTACCTTCCACAAAAGAGCTTGACATTAATGACATTTTCACATTAAATTAAAAAAACAAGAAGAGTTCATATATCAACAATTGTCGGCTCTAAATGCCTCTAGATAATAACTTAATAATGTGCAAAACAAATAATAATGATTATAGACACTTAGTACAAGCATAAAATTATTCAGTTAAATCATGAAAATTTGGACAAAATGGAGGCTCAACACTTCCCCACACTGACCTTCTCTCATGTCCTCATGCAAGCCAAACCATAGGACTATAAAATCATGGAAGAAGGTAGGGGGAATGTTTAAAGATCATACTATGCTTCCCAATAAAAGTGTCAGCGGAAATATCCACAAGGAAATATTAAGATATCATGGTATGTCATCATTTTTAAAGCATTCATTAAGTCTGCAACATCACTATTAGAGTGCCAACTGAAACCATGTTACATCCCTTATGAAAGTATCGAGTGCAGGAATGATAAAATTACAACAAGATCAAGTATAGGAAAGCAATGTTTTGTACCATGCATTATGGAAAAAGAATGTTGCACCTTTATGATAGACATCACATACCTACTGTCATGTTTCAGTTGAATTGTCTACTTGTCATAGATTTCAGAGCTCTTATTTCTGTCCAGAGTCTTATTAACACTTATGATAATAAAAAAAAATCAAATCTTTGTTGAAAACGTGCAATTTCAAGAAAATTACCATAAGCTTCGTGCACCTAATAAAACAATCTTGTACCTAGGTCATGTAGTGCTTATTTAGAGGCAACTATAATCAATAGACATTGTTTTCCATCAACATTTGGTGAGTAATCATCGCGGAGTAATTCATCACTCTAAATACCATAAAAATTGAGTGAGTTATGATACCATAAAAGGGAGATAAAAATAGAACAAAATGACACCTTCCTAGACCAATCAACAAATTGAACACACTAAATTGTGTTGTCATCTGGATGCAAAAAAATGAATTTCTTCTTAATTAAGTACAAAGAATTACCTTCACTAAGGGTACCATATCATTAAAAATTCCTAATTTTTGAAAGATAGAACTCAAAGCATCATGCTCAAATCATCTTAAAACATTATCCAAGAAATAAAATGATGAGTTTTATGGAAAGAGAAAGATAACTGAGTAAATCATAGTATGCAATTAACTTTAATACCACAGGCATGGCCCTTCTGCCCGCAAGTGTCTATAACCTCAGCAGGAATGTCTTTTAACCCAGCGAAATGCCTGTATCCCACTTACTAGATATAGATTCAGAGATATTATTTAATTTTAAAAATTATATGAAGGCCACTGCCTTGGCTTGGTAACCAGCTGGTGGCAATTCCACTCACAAGAAATAACACAGATGAACAGGGCACTCATGATGAGACCTCCTGTCTTCCAGCTTTTCAGCTGAAAGCCATTACTCTGGCTTGGTGACCAGTAGCGGTAATGTCATGCATGTTAGGTCTCACGATCATGGTAGGTCGGCTCATCACGAGACCTCCTATGCTCCCCTAAATATTTTTTTGTAGACTCTGATTTTAATTAACTTCAAAGGTTACTTAATAAGTGGGGAGGCAGCTCTACTCCTTAAGATTACATGATGGCGTGAAAAGTTTTTAATAACTAATCATTACTGGCTAGTTCGTCTACCATAAAGACTTATTAAAAATACCCCAGATAATGATTGAAAAATTCTTTAAGTTAATAATGCTAGTGTTGTCATGAATATCTTATTATGATCTTTACAAGAGTGGTCCACCTTAGGGGGCTCTCCAATAGTACCTTCTAAGGGAAATTAAAAATATATATCTCAGATGACAACTTCATTAGAGTGGTTAATCATGGTTACTTTTGCAAAATCATGAGGTATTAGGGTGAATCATACTCAACAAGATTTGTCACAGATGTGTGTGTTAACAACCGATGTAGATCAAAAGCAGTTTCAGTTGCTATGCTTTGAAAGTCAAAACCCTAATTACTTTGTTGTAACAACTTTATTCATGGCATTTCTTTATTCTTCTACCCTACTCTACCCTAAGAAGTAGAAGAATCCCTTTTAAGTATAGGAGGACTTCCAGTGCAACCAAGTGCGCAACAAGAGGATAATCATATTCATGTTCAAATTTAGAAAGTATATGCGAGAAAATACCATAACATGAAGTACCAGCTGCATTAACTGATGTGATGCTACAAATTGTTGAATGATAAGGGAGGGGTGAATACTGACAATCATCTAAAACCAAGATTCTATGGGATCCATATACTCTTGTGAAGAAGAATCACAAAACCATATAACCATATGCACAACAAATTAACACACAGAAATTAAATTGGCGGAAAAGGCAGAGAGCAATCATGTGGTCTCTCATGCTCATGTAATTCACATTATTCAAATAATTTAATAATACATTTAAATACATGAGTAAGTGATCTTAAGATAGTGCGTCTATCTTAGACTCACTTTTTTGAGACAATTTCTCAACTTACACACTAATTTAGGAGAGCTAGTTGGAGAGAATCTCTCATCCAAACTAGACTCCTTAGTTTGAGGAATTCTGATGATTTTATTTATTTAATTTAATAATTGGATTTATTATTGATTTTTAAGAGAGTGAGGCTAACATTCCCCACCTCAATGATAAATCCAAAACGAACAAGGAACCATCTTCCAAGTTCTCAAGTTGATCCTCAAAAACATTTACCTAAAAAACCGCCAAAGCTGGATGCTGAAAAAAAACTCAAATCTGAAGAGAACATGAATCAGCTGCATGTCTGATTCATGTCTGAATGTCTCTTGACAACTCCATCATGTGCCAAGCCACAAAAGGATCCAACTGTCCTTTGTGTGAAAACAACATCCGGTGTCCACTGACACAATTTGATGAACAACCACTGGTGTATTTGCTGATGATGATCGCCCACCGGCTAATGAAGATGCCCACTGGCTGCTTCGTTGATGTTGTCAAAAATTTCAGTCTGACAACCACCTGTCAATTTCATTGACATTTTCCCCCCTTTGTCAGCTGAAAGGAGAGGCAATCTTCTCCAAATTATATTTGAACTCCCCCCCATAGGTGGAGGAGTATTTCAAAGGTGTAATCCCCCGTTCAACTGCACGAGAGTACCATATTCATTTCACTGTTGGCTGCAATATGTGTGAGTGAATCCGATTGTAACACTTTTACAATCTTCTGACTGTGGATGACCATTCCCATGGATCAATCCATGAATAATCGATCCTTAATCTGGCATGTTGGTCCTGTTTGCAACATTTCTTTGATGAATGATTCTGCTTGCCACAATGGTGACAAGGATGGAGATCAAAACACTGATCTTCCAGATGACCGGTTCTTTAACAATGAGAACGTGTCGGTTTGTTTGCAACTTGAGTTTGTGTGCATTTTTGTTTGTCTGCAACTTCAATTTGTGTACATTGATGTCAGTCTGCAAATTGCTAAGAAATTGCTGAGGTGATTTGTTCAAGTAATCCGGCACTGACGAACTGAATGGGCTTTGAATAATCAGGGATACGTAAGTTGTCTTTATCTTTGACATATCCTAAGCCGCATCGATTTCGATTACTTTGAATTTCGTCCCATGGCTTGATGATGGGTTTGGAAGAAAGTTGAACTGGAACAACTTCAACACTTGAAGTTGGTTGGATGAATGAAGTCGAATGATCAGCTGTCTTTGGACTGGTCAAAGACTTGGAAGCAACATGCTTCTCTTGCAACTCATTTCTCTGCAGTTGCGACTCCAGTTGAAGGAACTCAATTGTTTCATTTGCATGTTGAATATGCACTTGAATGTCAGCAAGAGTGGTTTTATTGATGTGCACCATGTCGCCAGCTGATGATAAAATCAAATTGGTAAGAATATGGGACAACTGAATCTGTGTCGCCATATTGCCTTGCTTACTTTGAAGTCAGGCTTGCTTGTCGAGAAGTCGTGCTTGAAAAAATTTCTTACTTGAGTCGATTACTAAAATGACACACAAGCTTGTACTGGTTGTTGATTGTTGATGCTTTTAAACACTTGCTTGAACTGCTAATTGTGCACTCGCTTGATGACGATTGCTTGCTTGATTATGTGCTTGAACTTTCTTGATTTTTTTATGCATACTTGAATGAAATACTCACGCTTCCTTGCTTGATTGTTTTATGAACACACTCGCTTGCTTGATTGTACTTGCTTGAAATACTTGTTGTCTTGAATCTTGTGTGATTACTACACTTAGTGATGCAATGAATGTGCTAAAAAAAGGATGGGTGTCGAACACTATCGAAAATGTACCCAAATGATAAATGTTCAAGTGACAACTAACTTGACTTAATGTATGCATTGTAACAAATCAAATAAGGGTGTTAGTTACAACCGAAAATGCACCCGTACAATTCAAAAACACCAAAAGATATGTTTTTATTTAAATATGGGAGTACATCAACCTTCACCTTCACAAAAATTGTGAATGAAATTTATCCAACAATGAGAATGCCAAGCTCATAGCCCCTTGAAGCAACTTGTCTTCAAAGATAAATGTACATTGACTCAATAAAGCTTTCTTCAAAATACAACAATGAGCTTCCCTTTTAAAAACCTTCACTTATCACTCCAAATACAAAATATGCCACTTTAGATGTATTTATAAAGGGTCATACATTATGAAAAAAATGAATTTATGAAAATGTTAGTCTAACACCGGCCATAGTTACATCTGGTGTATCATGCAAATCCTCCAATTTTCTTTGTTCATGCTCTAAAGTGCAGGCTGGATCAGGATGGTGTTCTTCGATCTCTGCTTCTGATGGCTTCTCGTCTTCAAGTATGATCCATAGCTTCTCGGCCTCCTTAAGAAGATCTTTTGGTTCTTCATGATTCTCTTCTTCCAGACGAGTAGACCGATTTCTAATTGATGCCAAGGTGTGTTCTTTTTGTGAAGTAGAGACCCAAGCTTCTGCCAGAATTTGAGATAGTTCTTTGAATAACATCACACTTCCTGGCATTTTCCTGCTAGTTGGGAAGTCTTGTCAACACCTAGATTGAGAGTGGGGGGTTCTTTTAGCACCTGAAAAAAATCAAAATATCAATTGCAGTAAAAGAACAAATCAAGATTTTAATCTAAGGAAATCACACTTACGGATATTAAATAACCTCTATTGCAGAAAAAAAGTAACACACTTTGCAGTAAAGGAAATCACTCATTTGTAGAAAGGAAAACTTGCCTTGTGAGCTCTCTGGGAATGTCATCCAGTATGCTTCAGCAAGCAAGGGGAATATCATTAATCTAGAAATTCAATTGCGAAGGAAAGGAAAAGCATGACAAATTGTTGAGGCCTTATCCTACAATGCCTCCCCAACAATGACGCCAAAATGTCAGGCAATATAAATGCAAGATTTACACCAACATTTAATTTGTCAATCCGGGTAAGTAAACTTAGAGGCGTAGCATAATATATGCCAGAATATGACCTCAGGGATCTGTTAAATAAAAACCAAGCTCTTGCAAGAAATTCAACTGGAGCATCATTCAGGAAAAATTAACAAGACTCTTCAAAGCAAAGTAAACACACTCTGGGAATCTACTTCTGGCTCCTCTTCTGGGATGAGTTGACTCCTGCAGTAAGTCTTCCTTAGTTGTCCAGGGGACAAGGGAATGTAGGCCCCATTCAAAAGAAAGTGATTCAAGAAATAAAGAATGCAAAACCTCTTAAAAATTACTGCTATGTTGGAAGCATGAAACTAGAAATCACAAGGAAACTTCATTCCAACTACTCTAAGGAAATAATTGAACGCTTTAAAAAGAATCAAGATAATAATGCATTGCTTCTCTTAAAGACAATTTAGTACTTTAGCTGTAAGAGAAATATGCAATAAGAACCAATATATAATTTGTGTTATTTACCCTGATCTTATTAAATACTTCCTTATAATATATGCAACATTTAATTATAATGGAGAATTATGTGAGCGTTTTGTCGACAAGTTTCACAATCTTTCCTTATGCTGATCCAGGCATCTACTTGCAAAAGTGCAGGAATAAGTGTTTTTCTGCAAAAGTGCAGGAATCCGTCTCGTATAATATTCAAAGGCAGTCATGAATACATGTTAAGTTAAGTTAACTAGAATTCTTTCTCAACAATATTTCACCATTGCGTTCTGGAAATAAACTTTGTTATGTAACAATGAGATCAGCGTAAATCTTTGTAAGAATAAATAAGAGATGTAGTGAAAACATTCACCATTTACTTTAGTTCAACCTTTATGAAAATACATCTAAAAGCATTGATATTAAACTTAAATAACTAGAGAAATAAATTAAAGATTTTGGAATGAAATTGAAAATGAAATGACTGAAAGAAGAGCTATGAAATGAAATTGTGAAATTATCTAAGATCACATTCACACCAAGCAAACTAAAATGCAACAAAAGAAAGTTAAGAGGTTTGGGGCAACGGACTGGCTGGTGGGCCCAACCATCCAGCTCGTTTCCTTTGCAGCTATTAAGTCACAATCTTTAGAACAGTATGGAGAAATAAAATTACTCAGAAGTGATTGCCAAATAAATTCATTTCAGAGTAGAAACTGGATTTCAAAATTTAATGCCAAAGAAATTCATTTCAGAAGTCTTGTTATAAAGTCATAAAACAATGTTGCGTTGAATCTAGTGGCCCCCTCGAGGGATCATCCCACTAGTGCACAACTCATCCCTTCCTGCACAACAAGATTGATTCCCTCCTCCTGCAAGAAAAAAGGATTTACACAATACAATCTGCCAAATAAAAAAAACCTCCTCACACCTGTGTGACTGCTTCCTTTTATAATGTTCTTTCATGATAATTTTGGATCTATTCCTTAGAAAACAACATGGGGAATGAATCCAAACTGATATTCATCAATAGAATATCAGTACAAATATTTACCCATTTAAGGAATGAAGATTTGGCACGAATTTCCCAAATCTAGCCATTTTCTACAATTTTGGAAAAATCAGTTTTTTTAACAAAATGTCTCCAAAGAACTCTGTGTATCTCCTTAACCACTACGAATTTAGGAAACAAAATTTGGAGGAAATATAGATTGTTATATTTTTAACAATAACCTCTCTCATAATTTTTTGGTTCAGATCCATTGTCTCGGAAATCGTGCTAAAAAATGGCTGTCTGAAATCGGAGATGCTAAGATTCTGGAAAAATAATTTATTTTTAGAAAACTGCCTCAAAGACCGTTATGTAACTTTTATACCATTACAAATTTTAGAACTCGTTTTGAGGCTTTGTCAATTGGCTATACAGAGACCAAAACCCACGTTCTAGAATTTCTCTATTCGCCTTCAGCTACACGAAAAATGAGACAGAAGTTGGCAGTTTGGAAACTGCTGCAAATTTGGGGCTGAGACATTAATTATTGCCTAAACATAATCCATACGACCTAGGTGTATCTTAGCTTATGTGGAATATTTGAAACAATATTTTGAACAAAATCCTCTTTCATATTTCCCTAGAGATGTATCAATGTATGAAAGCCCCAAATTAGTGCAGGCATGTTGGTGGAGGCATGTTGGTGCAGGTAGAGCTGGTGTAGGCACAACTGGTATAGGAACTGCTATTATAGGAATGTTAGCACCTGCCACAAAAGAGCTTGACATTAATGACATTTTCACATTAAATTGACAAAACAAGAAGAGTTCAGAGATCAACAATTGTCAGCTCTAAATGCCTCTAGATAATAACTTAATAATGTGCAAAACGAATAATAATGATTATAGACACTTAGTACAGGCATAAAATTATTCATTTAAATCATGAAAATTTAGACAAATGGAGGCTCAACAATAAGCATGAAACCATGACACAATTATTTGATTATAGAGTTCGTCCAATTTGGACTTTGTCTCCAGGCCCTGCTCAATAGTGGGGAGGCCTTCATTCATTAAGTGACATAAAAGAGATAAAAGTACAGCAACATTCAATTACAATCTTTATACCTCAAATATGGAATATGGATAAAGAATGAAGAGCCCAACTTCATAAATAGACAACACCAGTGAAATCATGGCGAAAATTTGTGTAAAAACGCCTATCTGAACACCCTATTCGGATAATCGGGCTTTCTACACCCTCTCAGAACCTACCTGCTACTCAAAGCGAGGTTCTAGCCCCTGTTGCCAGGTCGGGTTACTGTTGTGTAAATTTTCTGAACTATCGACTAGTCTTCCTTCTTTTTCCTATGCAGACCATCCCATATATATAACTTGATTGGCTGACTCTTCAATTTCGGGCAGTTCCAAACAAATGACAAGTTTTAGCAGGCGGGCGTTTCCAACAGAGATTATCAGGCTGCAAATAGTATGCATGTAAATAAACTTGTTTAAACATAGAAAACCCACTTTAACACTATTTTCCCATGAATCGGCGTATTGCTCTATTGGCGTTGATAACCCATCGACACAGAGATCAAAACACACATCAACGTTTCAATCGGCGGACAATTTTGACCCTTACGACAAGCGGCCTACATTAATGGAGGACCCAACATGCTATTAAACACAATACATAATATATCAGGTCCGGAAGCCTCATCATAAATCGCAATCAGCGGGAACCATGGTTAGTACTCCATATGACTTCTCCCACTTTGTGAATTGCGATTGCGATATATCACATCGCAACCTGACTTGCTCTCGGGGGCGATTCTTTGACTCTTCCCTCCTTGTGATCTACGATTGTGATGTATCACATTGCAACCTAGCTTGCTTCGGGGCTGATTATTTAACTCCGATCGCTTCTGATCTACGATGGCGATATCACAAATCGCAGTTCAGTAGTATTGGGGCCGATTTTCTTAAGCCATGACCTCTTTCTTCTACGATCTGTGATATGCAGGACCAATGGTGGCCTGCCACTTGGCACTTCCCTGTTCACCGATAGTTTTTCCATGTCAGTTCTTCCTACCACCTGTCCAAGTTAAACTTTATCTTTGACTTGCTCTAACTTCTTCATATGAACTCGGATTTGAGTTTCGTTCACATCATTGGAATCATGATGACAAGCACTTTGACTCAATGCTAAGTTTATAGAGTTTCTTCCACTTTGAATTTTGAGCCTTCTTACCATGCCACTGGTACTTTTTAGAGATCCACCTGGATCATATATGATGCCCGACTCTTTTACTGGTTGAAAGTTTACAAGTTGGACTAAGATTATCAATATAGAAAATACTAATTATTTTTATTTTTTTATTTTTATTTAATTTATGGTTATTTTTTATTTTTTGTTACGTTTGATGAAAAAGGGATACTATGTATCACAGTGCGTGGGTATATGTTTCCATTTCATTATATTAGTAAGATGGGATGAATCACCAAAGATTGCCCCATGTCAAGAGACCAATTTGATAATATTGTGATTGCAGTGAGACAAAATTTGATAGAAATTGCAAGATCACTATCATTAGAGATAAGAGAATGATTTCCTCGAGATGAATTGTTGGAGGCCATGTGTGTGTTATAACCTCAATATTAGAACAATTTTCAATGTCCAAGAACTTTAAAAGTCGATTTTCAAAAAATATTAAAATGTTTAGTAGACCACTTTTGCAAGAAAGTCTCAATACATGGAGAACAAATTGAAGGTATTTTAAATTCATCAAAATTGTATCAATAAGGTGGACGCTTTGCTGAAAAGATGTGGAAGTAATATATTTTTTTGGAGAATCCTAATGAAAATGGTGCTATAACAAGATTATGGACTACTTTAAGTGCTAGCCAATACCTACAAGAAAACATATCATAATATTTCAAGGTAGCAGATTTGTGTTAAACCATGATTTTGGGATCAGTGGAGGATGAGAGAATGTTTAGTGCATTATCATTCTTGAAGTAAAAGTTGAGGAACAAGCTTTATAAACATGTGGATACATGTTTAACATTATATGTAACAAAGTATGACATTAAAAATTTTCCATATGAAAGAGCACTAACTTTTTGGTGATCAGATTGTGATAGAAGGGGAGAAAACAATATAAAAAAATTCTCTAATGAACTTGATATAAAACATAATGTTTTGGAGGCTCTTAATGACAATTCATTTGGAGAAGATCGTGCTCATAATGTAGAAAATGAGGACCAAGATGAGAACTGGGAAATTGAAATACCCTAGGACTCTTATTTTGGTATACATGTTCCATTGATCATGCAAGATTACTATATGTAAAATTCAGGTAAAAATAGGTTCTATATTTGTATCTTTCGCTGTAACATTACAACACCATTTATTTGATGCGTGTTATTTTAAGATTGATGTTTCATATTTAATCATTACATTGTTTGTTTCTTATCTGTGACAGGAAATAAAGTTGGATTTGATGACGTTGGGACCTATTTATTTTCACATAGATAGTGTCCAACTATTATTAAATGATAAATAACTAATTTAACATGACTAGCGCATAACATCATTGGGCTCATTCAGGTACGTGAAACTACCTTGATGTCTAACTCTGATATCTTGGAAAATTTTAATGGTTTATATGTTGCTTTTGTTTGGGGCATTTTGTTTAGTTTTGAGTTTTGTTTTGGTCAAAGATTATGTTAGTCCCTTGAATTATTTTAGTTCTTACTTCATGCTTAGATTTATAGATCCAGTTTTATAATTGTTATTGTTTTCTTTATATATTTGGTGGTTTGAAGAAAGTTGTTTTTATTTCCTTTCACTTTGTGGCATGACTTTAGCATCTTCACTTTTAGAATCTACTAGACTACTATGCTTATTTTATATTTTCTTGGAAAATAATTATTGATATTTGGAAAGGGAAATGAGCCATGGGCAGCTAAGCGAAAAGAAAAATGGTTTATGTACTAGGTTCATGCATATTCATCGTAGGATACCTATTGACATGAGATCGACATTCTTTTGTATAGTCTTGTCATTCATTAGTTAGCCATGCTTTCAAGTATTTCAGGTACTAAGTTGTTCGGGTCCCTACATGTCCTTAGAACCATTAAGGGATGAGATAGCATGAGTCAGTCTAACTCATGCCCGAAATATACTTTTACCTATTGATGTAAGTGTCTTGTTACCACTTATCACTGAAAAAATTCTACCATAACATAACCCAACTTGAGGACGACACTTCTCATATTCCTTTTACGTAAATGCTCTATGGATCTCCCTACTATACTTTCCCAAGACCAACGTCCCTTCTTGGTAGGTCTCTCCACCATACCACAAATCACACAACTAACACATTCTATAAATCTCTCTAGTTTGAGTTATTGGTGTCCCTGTCACACTCGACCAATATAGTCTTGTAGGTCTATTTTTAATCATATCTTTATTTTTTGTTATTTTGTGTCTTTAACTTTAGCACCATCCTGTATTTCGACATTTGTAGCTAGTGAGCAATGGTTACTTTGACACAACGCTAGCAACTCAAGTGTCAGCATAATTATTGATTACAATAATGTGGCATTCAATATCGTAAAGTGAGTTAGTGATTTTTCTTCGTTGCATGAAGGTTGATTGAACTGGTATTGAATTGTTACCTATCTAGTAGTGTTCATATTTAGTAGTTCGTGTCTTTAATGATCATGTTATATTTTTGAAAAGTTCAATTTTTGTTAGGGATATCTTTTTGTTGGTCTATGAAAAGGGCATATATGAGGGGTTTAAGTGGTTAGGTATTAAGATTCATAAAGGGTGTGATTTTATATTGGTACTGGAAATGAAGCTGGATTTTATCTTTGACTCAAAATGAAGTCGGATTTGATGAAGATAGGACCTATTTCGTTTCACATAGATAGTGTCCTAGTATTAAATGATACATAACTAACTTAATAAGTCTAACACTAAGAGCCGGCTCCCTATAGAAAAAATAGTGTCTGAGAAGATTTCGACGTTCCTGCAACTAAACCCTAGACGCAACGATCCATGAACACCCTCAGGGGGGGATCCACCCCCCAGCCTTCGGCCCCTTCGTATTCGGCAGCGTCCCTCCTGCGCCCGCCGTTACCTCATCAGGCTCTCGATCCAGGGACAAAGGCAAAGCTCCGGCGGAAAACTACACCTCGAAAGCCAACGGATCTTCGGCTGAGAGAAGCGTCCCCAGCCAAAACGGGACAACAGGCTCATCCCCCTGCAAACCGTTATCGAAAGAAACACCCTCATTAATCATCGAAGACCCCTGGATCGAAGAATACCAAGATCACATGTGCAAACGTGCCCTAATCTATCGTTTCATCTGAGTGAGACTCAATGAAAAAGCTCTCTACTGGTGGATAAACCGAAAATGGTAGCCCAAAGGGAATTATGAACTACAGTTAGGAGAAAGGATTTTTTTCACGGTCATCTTCGCCCACAGGGAAGACAAAGATCGCACTTTCGAAGGAGGCCCATACTTCTACAACTCAGCAGGACTCTACATAATGTACTGGAAGCCCAACTTTGTTCCAAAGCAAGAAGATTTCAAAAAAGTTCCAGTCTGGCTCAGGCTCTACTCCTTTCCGATGGATTATTGGAATAAGCGGATCCTAGAAGCCATCGGGAACAAGCTAGGGGTCTTCATCAAAACTTCATATCTCACATCTTAAGGTAAATACATTGCCTATGCCAAAATCTGCGTTTATATGGATGTCTCAAGACCCCTCCAAGGTCATATTGCTCTAATCCACAAAGGAATTCATTGGAAGCAGTCCATCGACTATGAAAATATCCCTTTTAGATGCAGGAAATGCCGACAGCACAGACATCTTAGTCATGGGTGCCCCCTGAATCAACCCCCACCTCATCCCGAAGCAGACAATGCGGACAACCCATCCCCAGATTACATCCCTGTTGCCAGGAAAAATAAAAAGCAGAAAGGTAAAAATCCTCTGAAACACTCCTCCAACCCAACCCCCAGCCAACTGAATAGCTTTGAAGTTCTAGGCAACCTTGATCTAATCGAAAACCCTTTGGAATCCCATGCACCCCCGACGCAAGATCCACCCACGCAGTCTCAACCATCAAACCCTTCAATCATCTCCATTCCAAACCCTGAGCAACCACAAACCGATACACAGCCTCAAATCCCGTAGCCGAACCCCGGTCACAGCGATACAAGCCATGATCCTCTACATACCCCTCCCTGCATAGAAACTCATCTAGATCGGATGCCCTCAACTGCTCCAATAAATCCCCTGGAAGAAATCCTGGCTGACCTAGATCTCTAGGAGGTAAACGAGCAATGGTCCAAACAGGGAGTGAATGCCATTCCCCAGGAACACTTGGAGAAAATCAAAATGGCATACCTGTAATTAGAATATCTCAACCAGAATGCAGCCAAAAAGGAATGGGGAGACAACAGCCAAACAGGCATCCAAGCCAACCTAGACCTGTATCAATACAAGCCGAAAGGTCCAGGAAGAAAACGGGGGAGAAAATCAACAAAGTAACAAATACAAGAACTCGACAGGCGCCTAATTAATGAAGGAAAAATAAGGGCTCTCGTCCTACCCACACCAAAGATTTCTCAATGAAGATAACAACATGGAATATCAGAGGGCTAAATGGCACCTCCAAAAGGCGGATCCTCAAAAACTGTCTTTTCACATAATCTCCAGACCTTGTCTTACTACAAGAATCCAAATGCTCATCCAATGACATAGAGACGCTTAAGAAACTCTTTGCAAAAGGCTTTCAATGCACAAGCATAGAAGCCATTGGGGGAGCACGAGGGCTGCTAATGTTTTGGAACAAAAACAAGCTTTTTATGCAGAATGCTCTGTCCACTAAGCATTCGCTATCAATCATCTTCAACATGCCAGACTCACAACAAATGATATGCATCACCAATGTGTATGGACCTTAATGAATTCAGGAGAAGTTCAAGATGCTGGAAGACTTGAATGAAATTAGACAACACCATGGTGCCAACCATGTTGGCTAGTTGAATTGTTTATGAATTAAACATTCAAGTACCACATTAATTGTCGACCAGGGAAAGTCTTTTTATTTCAAAGGCACTGCGTACTGTATGTACTTAAAGCCTAAAAGCATTGAAAGATGTAGTATACGCAGTCATTACAGAATTGATTAAAGTGAAAACAATTGATTAAAATTACAAATCTAAAAAGCAAAATAAACGATGCTCTATTGACAGAGGATCAGGACCCTATCCTCCGGATGGGGACGTTCAGCACCTGCCCCTGTAATCAGAATTACTAATGCACACAACACTCTCATTCACCGGTGAGAAACAATTCGAAAAGCAATGAAACAGAGTACTAGGAAGTAAAGAAAACCACAGGTAATGCTGTCAAATTCACACAGAGTACCGAAAAGAACTTACTGCACGCTCACACAATCAACAGGAAGATAAATGGGTGAATCTTGTGAGGAAGGTGGGCCCAGTCCTTCTCACAAGATTCCCCGAGAAGACGAAGACTGATCTAAGTGCTCAAAACAGCTGTATATTCATCTGCCAAAAAGATTAAGTACAATGGAACTCAGACTTGCTGATGTTCTTCAAAACCTTAGTTACAGACCGACCATTGACATCCCGTTTCATGTAGATGTCTCCTCTTTATAGAGGAGACATCTATTACAATAGAATGTTACACCTATTCAGTTAATCCTTTGTGTCAAAAATAAGCAAATTAGAATGCTGTTACAACAATATGATAATGCATCTTTTTCTAGAGCTTTGGCTGTTGCACGGCGGATAACTGCTTGTCTTCTCGGGATTGTCATATCCTTCGCCATTCCCCCATGCTGTTCATGATGACTGTATGCTTCTTCTCTAAACTTCCGCTTGACTATGCCACGTTACCATTCTTTAGATAACTGCCATCTGTTGTCCGTGGCTATTACAAAATAGCTCGCTTTAGGTAATTACTGTTGCTGGTGTTGCGGCAACTGCGCAGTTGCTGTTTCTGGTGTTGCAGCAACTGCGTAGTTGCTGTTCTTCGTGTTGCAGCAACTACTCATTATACTCCTGCAAGCTTTATGACATTTATTTGATAATTTTAGTCGGCGTTTCCAATGATAAGTAAAAAGATATTTACGAATATGAAATAAACAATTAAATATAAACTTGCGGAAGGTTACTTCATACCTTGGGGTTAATATGCCATTATGAAATAAAAGCTTTTGCTTATGACTGTAAAAATGGTAAATATACGGCAAAAGATAAGTCAAAAATTGGTCAATTGTGAGTCCCAACGGATTAATGGGAGGTGGAGGGATGTTCAAAGGAAGAGCCCTGTTAATCAACAGTTGGACTAGACGATGGTGTTTTAGGGAGAGGGCTGGATTCTTTGCTTTCATAGCATATCGTGCCATATTTTTAAGACAACCCAGCAAATAATATGGCATATTCACTAATTGACCATTTCTTAAGTGATTTAACAAAACAAAGTCGTGCTGGTAGATTACCTGGTAACGACCTTCGCATGTTAGATACTGCTTGACGAATTCTGCGACTCTTGGCCATGGTTGAGGTAGCGACCGCAATGCTACACCTCTGCCCTTGATTTCTACTTCCTCGCCCGGACGGAGAAAGTCTTTCTGCACGTTCAGAATCAAATGTTTCCTGCTGAACCATCTTGTACTAGTGGTTGGAAGTCCGGTGACTTCAGCTATGAATTCTTCCGTAACCGGTACTTGAATTCCCTGAACAACAGAGAATCCTTCTGTCAAATTACATGTGAATTCCAGGACTTGTTGCTCATCAAAGTCCGGGAGTCTTCTGAAATATTCTATCCACCCGGCTTGCAGGAAAATTTGGTAAATTTCCGGGAAGAGCTCCAGAACTGCTGTCGTTCCTGGTTCATGAGTGATAAGGGATCCTCCCATGGCTTATTGTTTCAGTAAATCTTCAGAGTTCGGGACCGAGCTACCGATTTTAACTCAGAGTATACATTACGATTGGCAACATGCTGTAGTTTTTACATACAACCGGGAGAATTAAGGGTGGCGGTGGTTGACGTGGTTAATCATTATGGAATTGCTTTGGTATCCCCCCCCTGCCCTTTTTCCTACGTGTGAGTGATATGATTGGGGAATGTAATCATTTGATGTACCTATCACCTTTTTCTGCTTATCTATTATTTAATGCTTATTCATAAACGTGCGTACCTTTGTCCTTTTACCTTTTTGGATCGCTGCGTCACAAAGTCTTTTCTCGTTTAATGTCAAATTATAATCATTATTGCGGATCTTGAAAGCACGGGCATGTGATAATGACGGGGGAGTGACGGTGAGGTTCTGTAATCATCACGAAAGGTGATGTTTTTAATGTGGAAAGGATATTTCGGATCAGTAAGCACTGACGTGGCATCGAGATTGGTGTTGCAGCCACAAGGGACTATGTCGGAGGAACGGGAAGTGGTGTTGCAGCAACGGAAATGGTGTTGCAGCAACAGGGGTGGTGTTGCAGCAACAGGGGATGATTTTACGTCAACGGGAAATGGTGTTGCAGCAACAGGGGTGGTGTTGCAGCAACAGGGGGTGGTGTTGCAGCAACCGGAAATGGTGTTGCAGCAACAGGGGTTGGTGTTGCAGCAACAGGAAATGGTGTTGCAGCAACAGAGATTCGGAGTCCACCTTATGGTTTCTTTTGAGGCCTTGCTCTCAGCTACTTTCCACGTTCTATCTGCAAAATCTGAAAATATAATGTTGCAATCCTTGGCAGGAATTATTAGTTCCTAAAAAAAATGTCTAATCTTAATAATTACATAAATAATAGAAATTCAAGTGTTCTGAGGGACGGCAAGTTCCTCTAAAAAAGAATACTGTTTTATTGCCATGCAAGTAACTTTGAAGTCCTCTTTGGAAATCGGCCGCTGATACAACCGAAGTCGGTAGCCATTCACCAACAGTGGTGTTCTGCTCCCATCAATTGTTACTAGTCTAACTGTTCCATTTGGGAAAACAATGTCCACTTCATACGGTCCCAGCCATCTTGTTCTCAGCTTCCCTTGAAAGTTTTCAAAACGTGAGTCGTAAAGGAGAGCCCAGTCACCTTTTTGGAATTGCTTTTGCTTAATGGTTCTGTCATGCCATCTGCTCCTTTGTTGCTGTATGATAGTTGTTTGGTGGACGGCATCTAGTCTTTTCTCATCCAATTCCTGTAACTGCTGCAACCTAGCTATCTGTGCATCAGTTAAATCTAGGTTAACAGCTAAGGTAGTTCTTAAAGTTTTAATTTCAAATTCTACAGGAAAAATAGCATTCTTTCCAAAAACCAATTCATAGGGTGAGAATCCTGTTGTGTTTCTCCAGGTGGTTCTGTAAGCCCAAAGAGCCTCGGGCAAACGCTGAAACCAATCCCTTCTGTTCTCCTTTATTGTTTTTGTTAGGATAGCTTCTATGACCTTGTTTGTGCTTTCCACCTGTCCATTTGCTTGAGGGTGGTAAGGTGTGGTCATCTTATGTTTGATATGGTAGTTCTGAAGCATATCTTTGAAACCGTGGGAATTAAAAGGAGGCCCTCCATCAGTGACTAATTCTCTGGGTAGCCCAAATCTAACGAAGATTTCTTCAAATAGGAATGTTAATACTGCCTCTTCATTAGCTTTGATGAGTGCTTTGGCTTCTACCCATTTAGTCATGTAATCTGTGCATACTAAAATGTAAACTCTTTGATTGGATGGAG
>APFE030777816.1:45345-69043 GCA_000404065.3 Pinus taeda
GGGTTCCACATAGTTGGGTCAGGAAAAGGTTGCTGCATAAGTGGAAAGTTCATTGTGTTGAAGGGTGGGTAATGCATTTGATTCATGGGTGGGTAAAAAGGAGAACTATTATTCCAACGATTAAATGTTGTATTAGAGCTCGTACCTTGTCTTTGCAACCATTGCCTCCTCTGAGTCATTAAATACACCGCTTCAGCTTCTTCTTCAGTTGTTTGCAGTGCTGCTTTGATTCCAGGCAGAGAGGGGCATTGCTGTGTTTCGTGATCCTTCTCGCAGATTGTGCATATAGGCATCCTATCCAGTGGGAATTCTTTAAGTGGATGTTTCTCTCTGCATTTTGAGCAGAAAATCGCCAGAGCAGCTTCTACTTCTGCCTGTTTCTTCTTGACCTGCAGAGAGTCAATCTGTGAAGCAAAAGAACTTAGCATTTCAGTTTTAAATTCTTCTAATAGGTTACCTATTTCTGCTCTTGTTGCTCCTCCACTAGCTGACTTTTGAACCCTTGAGTACACATTCTCTTTACCTTTTGATCTGCCTGCTGCTCCCCTTGAACACCGCATACAGAGCCTAACAATTTCCTCAAATGGTTCTTTAGAAATGTCCCCTTTTCCAAGCATGTTCAGCATATCCAGGCAATCATCTCTTACTCCTCTTAGCAGTATGGTCTTCAAAATATCTTTGCTCATGTTAGGATGATCAGACCGCTGCAGATTATACTGTAATATTTCCACGAAATCTTCTAAATTCTCATCCTCTTTCTGGACCATTTTGAACAATTCTTCCTTCCTCTCTCTTGTCCGACAGTAGTCTTGATACTTAGCCAGAAATGCCTCTTTCATTTGATCCCATGTGGTGATTGCCTGAGGTCCCAGGCTCATAAACCACCACAATGCGTTCCCTTTTAATGTTGCTGGAAACAGTTTCAGCTTCTGATTAGGGTTTATGTAATCATAGCTTCTGCACAGTATGTCGAATTCGAAAAGGAATTCATCTGGATCCTCGGAGGACAATCCATGGAAATTGGGTAACGCCGAGAGTGGAATATTTTTCATGGGGGTCGTTCCTCTCGGAAGTTCCCCGATAGGGAATTCCAGGGTAGAGAGTGAGTTTTCCCCTCTCCCCTCTGCTCTGTTGTCCTCCACCGGGATTTTCCCTGAATCGCTCGCCTTGTCTTCTGTGTCTTCTATTTCTTCAGGTTCCTCTTCCGGTTCGGTATACTCTGGTGCTTCCAACTTCCTCTCAGGTCCTATCACTTCCTCCGTCTGCTGGTCAGTCTGTGAGGAGTGTTGGATCTGGGGTCTCCGGGAACTTGTCCTTTGTGACGTTTCGGCCTTAGAGATGTTTTCATCGATGAAAGTCTTCCTTCCTCCCTTGCCGCCTGTAAAATTAGGTTTCTTGCGTCCTCTCATACACCTGTTATTTCCACAAAGAAATCATTAATGCTTTTAGAGTTCTTTAGTTACCTTCCCCGGCAACGGCGCCAAAATGTTGGCTAGTTGAATTGTTTATGAATTAAACATTCAAGTACCACATTAATTGTCGACCAGGGAAAGTCTTTTTATTTCAAAGGCACTGCGTACTGTATGTACTTAAAGCCTAAAAGCATTGAAAGATGTAGTATACGCAGTCATTATAGAATTGATTAAAGTGAAAACAATTGATTAAAATTACAAATCTAAAAAGCAAAATAAACGATGCTCTATTGACAGAGGATCAGGACCCTATCCTCCGGATGGGGACGTTCAACACCTGCCCCTGTAATCAGAATTACTGATGCACACAGCACTCTCATTCACCGGTGAGAAACAATTCGAAAAGCAATGAAACAGAGTACTAGGAAGTAAAGAAAACCACATGTAATGCTGTCAAATTCACACAGAGTACCGAAAAGAACTTACTGCACGCTCACACAATCAACAGGAAGATAAATGGGTGAATCTTGTGAGGAAGGTGGGCCCAGTCCTTCTCACAAGATTCCCCGAGAAGACGAAGACTGATCTAAGTGCTCAAAACAGCTGTATATTCATCTGCCAAAAAGATTAAGTACAATGGAACTCAGACTTGCTGATGTTCTTCAAAACCTTAGTTACAGACCGACCATTGACATCCCGTTTCATGTAGATGTCTCCTCTTTATAGAGGAGACATCTATTACAATAGAATGTTACACCTATTCAGTTAATCCTTTGTGTCAAAAATAAGCAAATTAGAATGCTGTTACAACAATATGATAATGCATCTTTTTCTGGAGCTTTGGCTGTTGCACGGCAGATAATTGCTTGTCTTCTCGGGATTGTCATATCCTTCGCCATTTCCCCATGCTGTTCATGCTGACTGTATGCTTCTTCTCTAAACTTCCGCTTGACTATGCCACGTTACCATTCTTTATATAGCTACCATCTGTTGTCCGTGGCTATTACAAAATAGCTCGCTTTAGGTAATTACTGTTGCTGGTGTTGCGGCAACTGCGCAGTTGCTGTTTCTTGCAGCAACTGCGTAGTTGCTGTTCTTCGTGTTGCAGCAACTACTCATTATACTCCTGCAAGCTTTATGACAGTTATTTGATAATTTTAGTCGGCGTTTCCAAGGATAAGTAAAAAGATATTTACGAATATGAAATAAACAATTAAATATAGACTTGCGGAAGGTTACTTCATACCTTGGGGTTAATATGCCATTATGAAATAAAAGCTTTTGCTTATGACTATAAAAAGGGTAAATATACGGCAAAAGATAAGTCAAAAATTGGTCAATTGTGAGTCCCAACAAACCACTAGATCCTAAGTGGTGATTTCAACATGATCACCAACCTAGTAGAGAAGAAAGGAGGCCTAAGAAGACTGGATAAAGATGCGGAAGCTTTCAGTACCTTCATAGCTGCATATAAACTCATTGATGTTCCCATAGTCAATGGACTACACACTTGGAAAAATAAGCAAGGGGGAAATAGGCAAGTTGCATCAAGGCTTGACAGGTTCCTCATATCGGAATCCATCATGCTCTAGAATCTAGACATGGAAGCCAACATCCTGCCCATTGGGGGATCAGATCACTGGCTAGTACAACTGCACTTTACCAATATGCACAAGCCTCAAAACAGGCCTTTTAGGTTCGAAATCTTCTGGATAGATCACCCAACCTTCATGCAAAATATATAGAGCTGGTGGACCCAAACCTCTGTAAAGAGTGACAACATTATGTACATCTTTCAACAAAATCTCAAGATCATCAAGGCCAAGCTCAAATGCTGGAACAAGAACACATTTGGTAACATTTTTCAAGCCAAAAAAGAGCTCGAGGAAAAAATGTCGGGCCTCCAACACACAATGATCAAGGACGGGCCTAATGAGGACAGGTTAGCTCAGGAATCAAACCTCCAAAATCAATGGGAAGATAGGCTAAGACAAGAAAAGCTGCTATGGAAACAAAAATCAAGGGTGCAGTGGCTAAAGCATGGGGAACGCAACACAAGCTTCTTCCATAAATCAACCATTCAGCACAGAGCCAACAACCGTATTCTATCCCTAAAAAAAGATGATGGTGCTAAGGTCTCAACCAGAGAGCAAATAAGATCTGAACTAAACTTATACTCCAGGTCATTGCTCACTGAGCCCAATCAAGATAGAACCCAAACTATCAACAAAGTCATTAGTGCTATTCCCCCCTTAGTTACGGAGGAGAAAAACTCCCTTCTCTTAAGAGATTTCACTGAGGAGGAGATTGAAGAAGTCGTCTTCACCATGGCCACTGACAAAGCCCCTCGACTAGACGACTTTACAATTGAATTCTTCAAACCTTGCTGGCACGTTATCAAAGACGACCTTTTCAATCTGATAAAGAACTTCCACAGAACTAAGCAAGTGCTACCGGCCATCAATGCTACCTTCCTCACCCTCATCCCCAAATCTGATCATGCTGACTCCCCCGACAAATTCAGACCCATAGCCCTTTGCAACGTCATCTATAAAATCCTCTCAAAATTGATGGCCAACAGACTCAAACCTATCCTTCCCTCAATCATCTCTCAAGAACAATTTGGATATGTTGAAGGAAGACAAATAACTGACAGCATCATTCTCAACCAGGAAGTGCTGCATTCTATCAAAACTCAAAAGATCCCTGGCATGCTCATTCAACTTGACCTCTCCAAGGCCTTTGACAAAATCAGCTGGACATACATTAGAGAAATCCTCTAGGCTTTCGGCTTCAGTCAGATTTGGATAAAATGGATAATGGAAGTGGTCTTAGGAGCATTCTTCTCAATCATGCTGAACGAAGGCCCCTTACAACCATTCCTCCCATCTAGAGGTATACGGTAAAGAGATCCTTTGTCACCTTTTCTCTTTGTAATCATGGCAGAGGGCCTCAGAAGATCTCTATCCCAAGCGATCCAAACGAATCAGCTCAAAGGCATCAAAGCTGTGCATCAAGGACCCACAGTAACACATCAGCAATTTGTCGATGACATGATGCTTATGGGAACCCCCACAGTAAAGGAAGCTTGAACCTTCAATAAGGTGCTAAGTACTTTCATGAAAGCCTCAAGTATGGAGATTAATCTAACAAAATCCAAATTATTTTTCTTCAACACTTCTATTCCTATGCAGAGAAATCTCAGCAAAATTCTCAAGATTCAGAGGAACTCCCTTCCAACCAAATACCTTGGCATCCCACTTTCAGAATACGCCCCCAAAGCTGCAAATTGGGAAGATCTCCTCAACAAAATGAAGGCCAGATTAAGTAGTTGGACTCATCGAGCCCTAAACATGGCCAACAGACTGGTACTAGTCAAATCAATTCTTCAAACAATGCCGGCCTACATGCTCTCAGCCCTTGCGACACCCAAATCAGTATATAAATCCATTCGGAACATCCAACGGTCCTTCCTCTGGAATGGAGATTCAAAGAAGCGCAAATGGGCCCTCCTCAAGTGGACAGACATATGCAAACCAAAGCTGGAAGGAGGACTGGGCCTAAGAGATCCTGAAATCCTAAGCAAGGCTATAGCAGCAAAAATATGGTGGAGATGGGTGGAAAATCCTAATTCCCTATGGGGCACCTTGTGGAAAGAAAAGTGCACAAATCAAATACAGGACAAAGACCTCATCAGGGTCACTGGCAGCACTCAAGGTTCCCCCCTCTGGAACAAAGTATGGGAGAATCGACATATTGTTCAGCAACACTGCTTCTAGGAAGTGCACCAAGGCAACACCGCCCTCTTCTGGGAAGATGCTTGGTAGAAACTCCCTCCTCTGGACCACCCAGATTGGACTACTCTAAAAAATGACATGCAAGAGGCAGGGCTAAGAAAGGTAGCAGATTATTGGCAACCCCAAACATTTACCACCACTTAGCAAAAATGGCTAACCAAAGAACAATGGCCAACTCAAGACGATAATGGAAATATTGAACATCTCTTACAACATCTAGACCAGTGTAGGATCCTCACCTCAACCAAAGAAGACATCCTACGATGGGGAAATAATTCTAAAGGAACTTTCAATCTAAAAGAAGCCTACTGAATCATAACCGCTTCACCTCACTGACAATCAGACCCCAGATGGCACGCCCTTTGGACCAGAGTCACTTGGCCCAAAATAACCCTGTTCTCTTGGCTGGTCCTGCATAACATAGCGCTTACCTGGAACAATTTACAGCGATGGGGTTTCATCGGACCCTCTCGATGCGCCCTCTGCGTGAATGATAAGGAAATGCTCAACCACATTCTCAACACATGCCCCACCGCCTGCGCTATATGGGATGATATAACATTTGTATTCAGGCAAACCGACAGAAACAAAGACTCGATCAGCCTTACCCTGAGCAATTGGAAATCCTCCATATCCATCAATAATCTGGTCAACAGGGCATGGAACCTCATTCCAGGAGATATGGTATGGATTATCTGGAAAGAGTGCAATGCTCGAATCTTTAAGAACTCAGCGACGTCAGTGGATAGGTTAATAGGAAAAACAAGGCAGCTAATAATAGAAACAATCCACGCCATGGACATAATGCCGCAAGAGGGGAATACGTCAACAAATGATCAAAGGATAGTCCAAATCCTCAATCTCAAAGCCTGGACCACTCCCACAGGTAGGAACCAGACCATCGCTACGATGAAGTAGGAAAAATGGGGTATTCCTCCATTTCCATCGTTCAAACTAAACGTCGATGGGGCGTCAAAGCAAAACCCGGGAAAATCCGGGTACGGTGGAGCAATCAGGGACCACACAGGGAATATCCAGCTTATCTACCATGGCAATCTGGGCACCAACACCAACAACGCTGCAGAGCTGATTGCTCTCATCAAAGGCATCACCCTGGCTAACCGCTACAAATTTCTACCCCTGGTGGTGGAAGGAGACTCGGAGATTGTCATAAGAAAACTTCAAAACGACACTCAAGTGGACAAGATTACACCCAGTTGGAGGCTCTCGGCAATCCTGAAGGATCTGCAAGCCCATCTCAGCAACATTCAAGGCATCACCTTTCAAGCAGTCAGAAGAACTGCAAATAAGTTGGTCGATGCCATAGCCAATGCTGGCGTTCAGTCCAATAGTGAAGATTATCACATCCTCTGGCAAGACTTGGAGGAGGGGGAACTCAGAGAGAAATACCACACCATAAACAAGGTAGACCAGCAAGCATAGCAAATGCCAGGCTCCCATGATTCTTCCATATTTGCATCTACTGACAATTCTACAAGCTGTTAACGACCCACTCGGAAAAAAAAAAAAATACAGAGAGAGAGCAGAGACTAGACCAGCTCAATTATACAAAGGCAGACACATGGAGGTCCCATCGACTCCCACTCTGCATCATGTATTTTACTGTATTCTATTAATATAAAGTCTCGCTGAACCTTACAAAAAAAAATTCTAACACTAAGAAACAATGGGATTATTCAAGTACATGAAATTGTGTTGATGTCTAGCTCTGATATCTTATAAAATTTTAGCGGTTTGCTTGCTGCTTGTTTAGAGGATTTTGTCCAGTTTAAAATTTTTGTTTTGTTTTGGTCAAAGATTTTTTTAGTCCCTTGAATGCTTATAGTTCTCATTTCATGCATAGATCGATAGATCTAGTTTTAATTTTAATTTTATTATTGTTTTCTTTATATTTTGAGCTTTGAGGAAAGATATTTTATTTCCTTTCACTTTGTGGCATGATTTCAACATATTCACCTTTTAGAATATAGTAAAATATTATTCTTATTTTATATTTTCTTGGAAAAAAGTTATTGATATTTGGAAAGGGAAATAAGCCCTGGGTAGCTAAGTGAAGAGAAAAATGGTCTATGTACTAGGTTCCTGTCCATTCATCATAAGGGACCTATTGATATGAAACCAACATTCCTTTTATGCAATTACACATTTGATGCCAAGGTGGAGCTGAGTTCACTAACTTGGGAAGAACAATGGCAGCTGATCATAATGATGAGGAGATTAAAATGTTGCTTTCAAAAGCAGGATTGTGAAAATTGTTTGAACTAGTTCTTATTTTGGTCATATTTACTACCAAATTTGTGTCTTGTTGATTTTTACATTTGTAATGACCTTGTGTAGATTTGGTTTGAAGAGCCTGATGTTAGAGCGAGAAGAATCTCTACAAAACACAAGGACTGCATTGGCTTGGATGACCAATTCTTGGAGGGCACTTGATGTTCTTGGTGTTGCCGAGTCTTTTCGCTCAAAGCATCAGTGGATACAATGGTATGGCCACAACATCACTTAATTTTATCACCCTTAATAATCCTCACAGCTTGAAGGAGAGAAATGATCAGCTGAGCATGTACCATTATGATTAACTAAGAGAAAGGTGAGCAAGTAGATCCTTAAAACAATGCTGAAAGAGGCCCTCCTCTTACTGGTAACAAACAACTTGAAACCATAGGCTTATCAACTCAACAACCAGAGGTCTTTATTTATAAATTCAATGGTGTAGTTGGTTGTAAGTCTCAAGAGAAAAATTGGTTCCTATTAGCAACTAAGACACATCAATCATCCATTTCTTCATCAAGATCAAACATAACAACTACCATTTCTCTAGCAACTTTCTATTGCATGGTTCAACTACCTCATTCAACTTCCTCATATCAGTAAATATTTCTAGCAAGGTTTTCCTTTTCCAAGGCCTCATGTATGTTAAGCACTGTAGGGAGTACAATTTCTTGAAAGTGTCCATTACAACTCATTAAAATTGGTTCTTTTCCTACAAAAACATATTTCATATCAACACTGCCCTTGAAGACATATTCGATTGCACACCTACCATACCATTCTTAGAACACAATTGGTGGGGTGTTGGTTTAAATTTGAAGTCACTTGAAGAGCATTGATATTGGACACCATTTTGTATTTTTGCTTGTATGGGTTTGATACCTTTTCTTATGAATCATTTAGCATTACTAATATTCCCTCTATGTCTACTCCAAGCATTATTCTTTTATGTTTGGAACTATAATTTCGTTGTCCTTATTGAAGACCAAATTTCTAAGGAAATTGCGAACCACATTTATAATGAGCCATCTTACATGACATATGATCTAATCTCTTCATTTCCAAATGATCTGCTTGACTTTATGGGTACCAATGGCTCTAATTTTTGTAATAGGAATTGATTAGTGTTTTACAAAGGAAGCTTATACTTGCATTTCCTCCCAGTGGAGAGAAAGGGGCAGTAAAGATAACTTGTTGCACTAAACCATGGACTTTTGCTTTGTATGATATTGATGGCTCCATACTTCTGGGTTCTCCATAACAATGAGTTAATTCATCCTACAATAAATTATAATGAACGTAACCCTTATTTGAAAATTTAGCCATATTTCTAGGAACTTGATCATTTAAAGAGATTTTCTATGATCTAGAAGGGTTCATAGGTTGTATGCTAAAAATATTCCCATGTTTCCCTTTGTCATGTATACTTGAGACCATTTCTATAAATTTCATTGATTCCGTCCCTGCCTTTGGATTTGATCATTAGAACATACTTAAATGTTGAGAATCATTGTTGATATGGTGACTCTTGTAAACTAGAGTCTAGATAGGTTGATTGAATATCCAACCAATGATGTTACAATCTCCAACATGGGATTGGTAGTTGCACCTGCTACCTCTATCGGGTTTTATGCCAGGAATAACCTCGTCAATTGTTGACTTTGAAGCCTTTTGTCATTTTGTATAATTTAGTCTTCTACCATGGCAAATCAACTTTGTTTGACTAAAGAGATGCATCTTGCTTCACATGTGTCATAGATCCTGGGAGCAGAGGTGGCGTTCTCATACTTATAGTTACTATGCTAAATGCATAACATTATTTTTTGAAGTTATTACAAACATTGTTTCAATCTCTCTTCTACAAAATCTCACATGTTAAATTTTTTATATTATGAACAAAATTGCCACTCTAGTTGTGAAGTTGACCTAGGATAAAATTAGATGTCATCAAGAAGGATTTCACTGTCAACAATAATCCGTTTTTTCAAAAATATTGCACTGTTCTTTGTAAAAGGTTGAATTTCTTATACTTTGTATCAATAGAAAAAGAAAGGATAGATTGACTATCGTGTTAAATTTCACCAATGTATTAGGACAGAAAATAGTGTCTCTGCAGGAAAGTTAAAACCCTAGGGCATAATTACCGTAGCCATGATAAATGTTCATTTTTGGAGTAGTTTCTGACAACTTGAACTGGGGTAAGCTGCAAAATAGATTTTTCAGATCTTCTATGATATCCCCTAAAGAAAAATGCATATGAGCTTTACCACGAGAAATATATGGTGGGAGTGAACTAATTCAAAATTTCAAACCAATATAAATTGGATTGGTGACTATCTTGAGTTGTCTACAAGAGGTGGAAAATAAAGGCAACAATTTTATTTGAGGAGATTGCTTGATTTATTAATTTAGATAGTTTCTCCTTTGCGGTTAACTTTAGTTTATCTACATAATAGACTAAATTCCATCTGTTGTCCACCTTTAGTGGCCACATAAAGGAGATAATTTGGGTACCATACACCATTTCTCCATGCATTAAGTTGGATATCAAGTTGAATCTGAATATTTGAGAAGCATAGATGGACTAAATTGTGTTGAGTAATTAGCAAGAATCATATGCCAAACAAGGTAATGAGTTTTCCAGTAATCACTAAACACACATGCAATATAGGTTTTGTACTATGTAGTAAACATTTAGCAAATATATCTGATCTAATTACAAACAAGTAGAATTGCCCACTCCTAACCAAAATTGTAATCATCATTCAGTCTAGTGTAAATGCCCAATATTGACCCCAATGTCGATGAATCCAATCTCTCTTTTTTCATATATGTCAGTTTGTTTGGTGCAGAAATCTCAAGCCACAGTGAGAACGTGGGTACCTAATAAGCATGAAATAGTGTTTTAAATAAAAAACAAAATCACTTTTCATAAATAAAACATCTTTGATGGGCCATATGTGTTTAATGCGTTGAGAAGAAAATACCATGTACAAAAAATAAACATCTCAAATTCAAGGAGTTGAATGAAATGTAGTAAGGAGGAAGGCCCAAATTCTGAAATTAGGCTAGGGTTTCAAACTTGACAATAAAATTACCAGTAAAGGAACATGTTGAGAACCAGTGAAGAATAGCTATAATAGCATATGCAAATAATCTTCATAATATTTTTTAATCTTAGAATTGGTAAATTTCGAGGCTCAAATGAAAACTCATGAGGAACATATTTCTCAGTGTGTGTCTTGGGAGGTTAGTACCTTTAAAAATATTACAATACTAATAAATAAATATTTTTATTACACAATTGGAAGGCTCCACCTGCCAATATCAAAACCCCAATAGTTAGCATGATCGATATGAGGCAATAACCAAAGACAAGGTTTTCATATGCAGTGGGCTGAATAATATGATTAAATGGAGCATCAGTTAGCACAAAGCTCAATTTCGCTTGATGTTCCTGTGAGTATTACATGCCTATCTAAGTGAAACTTCAGCAGTACATATCTATTCCATTTCACAATTATATCATGAAGCACCATATTAATGATGCCCCACAAACCTTCACCTTCAAGGAGGTTGTGTCTACTTCCCATGAATCCCATAATTATGTGTAGAGTGCAATAAATTCTAGAATAACTGCGCCATATATCCAGTTTGTATATATATGTATGCGTGTATTCATGTTGTCCCATATCAAACTAATTTTAATATTTGCAATATTTGGAATTAACTTGGATGCAAGCTTCCATTTCTGGAATTGCAATGGATCTCTTATGAGTTTTGAACATGTTTATTAGGGATTTGAACATTCGTGGTGTATTAAACACCCCTGATTTACCATCCAACCAAGAGAAGTCACCTTGTAACCCAAATTTCCCACTTGTAACTGCAGAGTATCTATGCACAAGAGAATCTCCTATTGGTACTCACTTATTTCTAACATGACTTTACCCAGGGTAGTTTTGATTTGCCAATAGAGATATTATGTTGCTTACATATATTGGGTGTGCCTTGATCTAATATTACCCAGGTCTTGATTCCACTTTCCTATATTTTCTTCAACCTCTATATTTGATAGAAATATTCTTCCCACTCTTGCTTCATTTTCAATAATTTCAATTCCTCTTTAGCTACCCTAGGGGTATGTTACAAATAATATACTACAAAGGCTTTTATGTCATCTTGTGTTGAAAATGGCAACAAGAAATGCTAAAATAGAAATGCTAAAAATAACATTGCTATAAATAGCAGTTCGGGGACTAGTGGTTGACATAGCAACAAGGAATGAAAACTGGAAGTGCTAAAAATAGCATTTCAGGATAGATTCCAATTTTGGTTAGTCCCTGAACTAAAATTGGGAAGTAAAATTCGAATTTGATCTTAGCAGCCATTTGTAAGATAATTAATTAATTTATCTTGAGTTAATTAGTCGGAGAAAATCAAACATGAAGTCTATGTGAAGACATGCAACATTTTCTCCATTGATTGAGGAATTTATCCCTTAGTTAAAGAGATAAGGATGAGTCATAATTTGAGTTGTAATTAGTTAGCTCAGTTAACTAAGTTAAGTCCAGTTAGATTAGTTCAAATAGTTTGTTGAACTAATTGTGAGTTCAGTTATTTAATGCATGCATGCATGTAACTTTTGCACTTCAGGTAACTGAATATTCTCTCATAAATAACTCATGCATGTCAGTTCAGTTAGAGACCCAGTTGAGATCAGAGGAAGGGATAGTGTACTGTCAGTTGGAGGAATTTCCCTGTATAGGAAAATCATCCATGCAGAAGGAATTATCTCCTTCAGGATTGCACAGTTATTTCTGAGTTTTGTGAGTGTGTGATGAGGCCAATTCACACAGGTGGCAACATTGGACCCCAGGAGAAACCATGCAAGGAAATAGGAGGCTTGGGGGCAGATGAGAAGGTTTGTGAGAAGCCTTTGATTGTCTATGAACAACAATTTGATTGCAGAGGGAGCATGATAGCTTGTAAGCTGATTCTTTGTGAATATGAACATATTTCCACTTGTATGATAATACCGATAGCGAGGTTTTTAGCTAAGGCTTTCCCCAGAGTATTCTTTTGTGTTCATGTGTGATTGATTTCTCATTATCAGTTATATGTGTTCTATTTGATCTTGCTCACATTCGATTAAGCTTCCGCAAGTTTGTTTGTATAAGTAGATCAAGTATTTTGCTTTAGTATATTGCATTATCAGGTGATCTGTAGTGGGAATTTCTACATGGTATTGGAGAAAAGGTGATCAAAGCGAAGAACAATATACAAAGAAGTGAGAATTTCAAATTTTGGGGTTCCTGAATATAGAAATCGAGTTCTTATCACATCTCAATTTCACCAATGGCGTTGAACAGGTTTAAGACTCGAGTATGCCCTTGATGGTAGCTCGAATTATATAGCCTAGAAGGATTGCATGGAAGCAGTATTAGAAGATAACAGTCTAAAGGACTTCATTGATCAAGAAGTCCCCAAGCCCACAGTGGCTAATGCTACAGAATTGGCGGAATGGAAGAAATGTGTGGCTAGAGCAAGGAGAATCCTTCTGGAGGGAGTTTGAGACCACATAGTCTTGAGTCTCCATGGGAAGGAGATACCATTTTCAATGTGGAAAACATTGAAAGATCTATATCAGAACAACATCAATCAGAGGAAGCTAGCGCTAAAATACAAGCTTCGGAAAATGAAGTGTGAAAAGTGCGAAACGATCTCTACGTATCTAAACAAGCTCACCACTTGCAGGGATGAGCTTGGAAGCATAGGGATCACGACAGCCGATGACGACATGGTGAATCTAGCTCTCCTCGGTCTTCCTAAGAGATGGCATAACTACCAATACTTAGTAAATGGAAGAGAAAAACTGCCAGATTGGGAACGACTTTGGTCGGATCTGATGCAGGAGGAGATAAGAAGAAGCACCAGAGATGGTTCTTCATCCAATGAGGATGAAGAAAAATTCCGCCTTAGTGAGTACGGCGAAGAAAGGAAAGGAGAAGGATTCTCATCCCAAATCGAGTTCTTCCCATGGTGGGAAGAAGTTTGACAAATCGAAAGTGCAATGCTTTCATTGTCATGAGGTGGGCCATTTTGCTACAAATTGTCCACTGAATAAATCCAAGATGGTATCCAAGGAAGGATCTGAAGGTGAGGCGTTGGCCTCACAGTTCGAGTTGGATTTCACCCTCTTCGCATGCATGATTTCATCTATGGTGGGTTGTGGTTGGTTTCTTGATAGTGGAGCTTCTTTCCACATGACCGACGATAAGCGTTTGTTTAGTACCTTGGAAGAGAAAGATCTCCAGATACTCATAGTGATGGGTAATGATGAAAAGTATAGTGTCTTAGGAGTAGGCACATTTGTTTTTCAGAGGGAGCATGGAGCTCTCGTTACCTTTACTGATGTGAAGTATGTGCCAGGACTGAAGAAAAACGTGGTATCGATCACAATGTTGGAAGACAAAGGCTATGATGTAGTATTAAGTAAGGGAAAGGTTTTCCTTAGACACGTCACCACGAGACAGGTGAAGCAGATCGGTTCATGAGTCAAGAACCTATATGCTCTTGAGGTTTAAGATGCATGCAAAGCCTTGAGGAGTAATGCAACTGATGGAGACTTGGTGGTTGAGAGGAAGAGTACATTACCTCTCAACATGTAGTGCCAGAAGAAGTCTCAGACAATTGTCGAGGAGCCACAATTGGTGAAGCAGCTTCAGGAGGTTGTGGAGTAGCCACAACTGAGAAGCTGAGAGGAGATCGAGTGGAGGGATCCACTCATGTGGAGACCTCTAGTAGGGGGAAATTTCGAGCCAACTGGGCAGAGGGAGCACATGCATCCATACCTCCAGGTAGGAGGTGGGGCGATGTGGAGTGACAGTCCCAAGAAGGTTGGAATAGGGGTAGGATCATTGAGGTACCCAACCTCTTTGATTCAACCTTGTTACGGGAGCCTAGATAAGGAGTAGCAGGACTGGCTGAGTGGGTAGAGAAAGATGCGGATGGAGCGGCAGAGAGAGCTATAGTGCAGGAATCCCAAGACAATGCAGGGCTAGCAGGCCACAACAATGCGAGAGGCACAAGATTATTGCACCAGTGCAGGATGGCACAGAGAGGTGTGCAACGGTGCGAGATGCATGGAGCGTTGCAATAGCTCAGAGGTCAGAGAGGGAGCACTTGTGACTGGCAAAGGGAGTTTCAAAATCAGAGGGTGTTTCTAGCCCAATAGAGAGGTCAGTTGGGAGCTTTTTTGTTTCTAGAGTTGCTGGAGCAATAACACTTGGGAGAAGTGTTGCATGTAGAACATTCCAAAGGTTCAGGACCGGGTTCAATTTGAATGCCTTTCTTATTGAGAGGGAGTGTTAAAAATGGCAACAAGAAATGCTAAAAATAGCATTGCTATAAATAACAGTTCGGGTACCAGTGTTGGACATAGCAACAAGGAATGAAAAATGGAAGTGCTAAAAATAACATTGCTATAAATAACATTTCGGGATAGATTCCAATTTTAGTTAGTCCCTGAACTAAAAATGAGAAGTAAAATTCGAATTTGATCTTAGCAGTTGTTTGTAAAAAAATTAATTAATTCATCTTGAGTTAATTAGTTGGAGAAAATCAAACATGAAGTCTATGTGAAGACATGCAACAGTTTCTCCATTGATTGATGAATTTATCCCTTAGTTAAAGAGATAAGGATGAGTTGTAATTTGAGTTGTAATTAGTTATCTTAGTTAATTGAGTTAAGTCAAGTTAGATTAGTTCAAATAGTTTGTTGAACTAATTGCGAGTTCAATTAGTTAATGAATGCATGCATGTAACTGCTGTACTTCAGATAACTAAATATTCTCTCATAAATAACTCATGCATGTCAGTTCAATCAGAGACCCAGTTGAGATCAGAGGAAGGGACAATGTACTATCAGTTGGAGGAATTTTCCTATATAGGAAACTCATCCATGTAGAAGGAATTATCTCCTTTAGGATTGCACAATTATTTCTGAGTTTGGTGAGTGTGTGATGAGGCCAATTCACACAGGTCGCAGCATTGGACCCCAGGAGAAACTGCGCAAGGAAATAGGAGGCTTGGAGGGTAGAGGAGAAGGTTTGTGAGAAGCTTTTGGACTGTCTATGAGCAACAGTTTGATTGCAGAGAGAGCATGATAGTTTGTGAGCTGATTCTTTGTGTAATATGAACATATTTCGACTTGTATGATAATATAGATAACGGGGTTTTTAGCTGAAGCTTTCCCTAGAGTATTCTTCTGTGTTCATGTGTGATTGATTTCTCATTATCAGTTATATGTGTTCTATTTGATCTTGCTCATGTTTGATTAAGATTCCGCAAGTTTGTTTGTATAAGTAGCTCAAGTATTTTGCTTTAGTATATTGCATTATCGGGTGATCTACATTGGGAATTTCTACACCTTATGCTCTCATGTGAAACTTGACTTTGCAACATTTAGGGTTTGGACTTACCACATGGAGGGAATATGTCTCATGGATTCATGACAACAAGAAAGCGAGTATCTGCTACATCAATTTACTAAATCAATGCCATATTGTCTAGATGAGTCCACAAGTGAGCTTGCATTGCCAGTGTAATAATAATTAGGAGGGAAACAATTCCATGATTGAAAAATATTGAACCAATATTTTGGGGAAGTGTTCAAACTGTTAATGGTTATGTTTGTTTTCTTGGGTTATAGGATTCATTGACTATGAGATGCTTGAGAAGGTTGCCACCCTTTTTATGCCCAAGCTTATCATTTCTAGTTTAGCACTCTCACATGTCTAAGATTCTGTAAAATTCATGCAAGTGAATTATTTTGTCAATGGATTTTGTTTCTGATTAGAGGTAAAATAGAATTAGCAGGTTGTAGCAAATTTTCGATCCCTTGCAAAGAGACTTATGGATTTGGGTTACAATTTGGTGTTTGGTGGTAGTGACAATCCCCTAGTTCTAGTTGGTTTGAGGCCCTTGGTAAGGATACTCTATTAATATGCTGGAGTAAAAAACCTACCTATATATTGATTTCCATTGGATTTAACTGATTGAATGCAACATGGTATATATTAATGGTCTTGGATAGGGCATTGATGGTGCAAGAGTAGAAAACATTTTGGATGCTTCTTCTATTATACTCAACAATAGTTATTTACCAGGTTACATGAATTTTTGCTTTGTATAATTAGATGTAAGGGAGTCATTTATTTTCCTTGCTCCATGGGATGATATAACTTACTTTTATAACTTACATTTTCAGTTGATAAAAGTGTTATGGTTCTTGGTGGTATTCACATAGGGACTCCTCCATTAACCACCCGTGGGCTTCTTGAGGATGAATTTATTAAGGTTGCATATTTTATCCACAAGGGGGTGAAAATAGAGATTAAGGCTAAGGGTTCTGTGCAAACTACAAAATTAAAATATTTTATTGAATTTATTAAGTCAGACAATTTCCAGTTACGAAATAGCATTTCTGATCTCAAAGAGTAGCTTGAATCATTTTCTAGCCAATTTCCATTCCCGGTGTTGGCACTAAAAATCTTAGTTAGAGATATGACGTGCTCACAGCCTCAAAAATGTCCTTTATTAACTTTTAGGTCGGGATTCAACGACAATAACTAGGTTGGTAAGATTCAGTTCCATGTGTAGATTATAGTGATGAATAATGTTGGAAGCTGAATTTATCTGAATTTATGTGCTTTCCCAGCAATAACATTAATAAATTATGTTCCGATGTGTTGGATGTTGAGTTTTTTATTTTATTATTGGCAATTATGTACAACTCTCTTATTTATTGGAAATTATGTACGACTCTCTTTTTGTTCATCACAAGAATTTTGGGTTGAAAAATATTGATAACTTGTATGGAAGCTATGAAAATACTTCTTTATGTGGTGTGACTATGGATATTTTATATCGCCTAGAAAGCAATATTCCATACTTCTTAAGGGCCCAAGTATTGGGCCATTTACACAGTTTCATAAAGTGTGTTCACTAAGATACTTCTACACAGGAACATATTCCATGTATACATGACACATTTGCAATCAATTGGGATTCTAAGATTTTATTGTTACATTCATCATCTCACATAGGCTGGAAAGAATTGGTCCCATTTGTAGACTATAGCAATGAACCATGTTGAGACATGCATTTTTTTTGAATTTATGTACTTTCCCAGTATAAACATCAACAAATTTTGTTCTAGTGTGATGGATGTGGGGTTTGCTATTTTATTTATTGGGAAAAAAGTCTACATAATTTGTATGGTATTCCTTTTATTCCTCACATTTGGGTTGAAAGTTATTGCAACATTAGTGACAATGTATTTAGCTTCAATAACACTCAGAGCAATAAAGGTCTATTTTCTTCTAGACCATGAAACCATAGCAGAGCCTAGGCTAAAACAATATCCAAAGGGGATCTTTCTATCATTAAAGCTACCAACCCAATCAACATAAGTGAAACCATATAGTTTCCATTCATGATTCACCATTAGAAGAATACTTCACACCATACTCAATGGTACCAAAAGTACATCAATATGTGTTTTGCTGCAACCCAGTGTACATGACAAGGGTCTAGAATTGGATCAATGTATTCACTGCACAACAAATATCAAGTGTGATGTTCACAAGATAATTCAACGAACCAATCAATTTGCGATACATAGTAGGATCAAAAAACTCAGAGTCATTGTCCTAGATCTTCTTCAAGTTCATAACCATAGGAGTGTTTAGGGACTTGCAGTTCATCATGCCAAATCTCTGAAGAATCGAAACAGTGTATTTTCCTTGATCCACAAAGATCCTATATGTTTTTTTCCAAATTTCCAATCCCAAATAGTAATGCATGAGGCTAAGATCCTTCATCTCAAATTCACAAACTAACTCCCTCTTACACTGAATAATCAATACTTTGGATCCTGTCAAGAATAAATCGTCTACATACAATAGCAATATCAAGGTTTCACCTTCAACAACCTCAAAATATAAATTTGGATCAACAATGCTCTTCTTGAAGCCATAACTCAACAAATAACCATCAATGTGGGAGTACCATGCATGAGGAGCCTACTTCAGGCCATACAGGGCCTTTTTCAACTTACAAACATGTGTCTCTATATTATAGACTTCTTCATCAATGACCTTATTCATAAAAGTTATTTTGACATCCATTTGATGCAACTTCCAACCCGAAATAGATGTAAGAGAAATAACAAAAGTAATAGATGCATACATAGCAAAAAGAGCAAATGTGTCTTCATAATCTTCTCCCTCTTTATGGGAGAATCCACGAGCCACGAATCTAGTCTTGTATATTTGACACTTCTGTTAGCAACATGTTTTATCTTGTAGATCCATTTTGAAGACACAATGAACTTCCTTCAGGTCTAGGCACAATCTTCCAAACATCGTTCTTCAATATAGATTGATATTCTTCAATCATCAACTCTTTCCATACTTTCTCTTCAATAGCTTCCTCATAGGGGGGTGGATCAAACTCAATGATATTATGCATCAAGGTTGTATAACTAGAGTGATTTTAAGGCTTCTTGGTTTCCCTGAAAGTTTTACGAGCATCAACATGACCTTTAAGTCCCTTCAATGTTTTCTTTAACCAAGTAGGTCTCTTTCTTGTCTCAAAACATAAGATCTTCTATAGATTCAACAAGTTCATGATCAATGCCTTTTTCATGTGGATCTTCATTTATAGATACAGGTTTCTGGGGCCTTGGTTCCACATTATTTGGAGCAATTTGAATTTCATCATTGGGGTCCAAGTGTGAACCCTTGGACTTCCACAATGCAACATCCTCATCAAATATAACATCCCTATATCTAGGAAATATGATGTTTGTTATTTTCATTCACTAATTATTGGATTCTTTACTGTTTCTTATTCCGTGTGAATGATTTCTTTTAGGTACACTTGCTTTCCTTTTGCAGTTATATGTGACGATGTACCTAAATGATTTCCGGAGGACAAAATTTTATGAAGGCATTGAACTGAACACAAAAGATTTTGATATGCATGTTATAACTAAGGTGGGTTAGACATTTCATATAGATTGCAATACTTAGAAGCCACTTTGTGTCCAAAATTGAGTTGTAGTGATTTTTGTGTGTGTGTTGGATTTTAGCAATGTATTTTTCTGACTGATGCAGACAAACCAAACTATAGCAATGATTTTTCCCGTTGTCTTGGATATTGAGAATACATAATTCAAAAAGAAACTTGACATGATGGTAGACATCAACCAGAAGATAATAGCAATTGGAGAAAGCCAAGCTCCTGCCTTTGTGAAGAATCTCCAAAGAATTACTCTTATAGCTTCTTTGGTGTTAGAATTAATAGCAACTTATTTAATGCCACCCATGGATTTCATTTCTTTGGATTACACTAATTTTGAGTCACACGTTGTGTACTAGATGCATTTCATACATGCAAAATTGCACGGTTGCACTATATCATCTAGAATGGAGCTTTGTGACTCTATGCCTTTCTTTGTAGTTGTTTGACTTTTGAGACGTCCTACACTTTTCTAGAAAAGCATTCATATTCTATCAAAAGATTGTCTTTACATATGCACATGTGATCTGGATTTAAACAGGAATGCAACAAATTACAGAGATAACCATAAACACAGAGATGCAACAAAAATAATACTTCATTTCATTAATGTAAAATACTGAAATATGCTTACAAACAGGAATGGAAATAAACCAGCTAGGGCAATGGTAGCTTATCTCTGAGAAGAGATGTGGCGGCTAGATGCCTCTTAACTGCCTTACAATGAGGCTCAAGGGCCTTTTTATTATTGAACAATAAGAGCAAACCCTAAACAACCAAAAGCCTAACCCGAGGAGATGTAACACCAAGAGTTTATGGGCTCCGTTGGGGTGAGTTGGACAACCATCTTCCCGGGGTCGCAACTTGGCCATATTATCTCCGTTTGACGCGCATGATAGCCCATTGGAAATATCTCTCCGAGGACTATGATTTGAGACACAAAATCGGTGGCGGTAGATTTCCAAAAAAATATCGTTTAGGGCCTCAAAACGGCTCTGGAAGTTTAGGACCCGAAAAACTGCTAAAAATAGTAAATTGTGCTACAATTAAGGAAACTGAAACACTGAAAGAAGCAAGGGTGGGGGTCCAAGTGGAAGTGGTGGGTGGCCACCAATATCCACTTGGATTGACATGCTATATGCAACGTTGGATTTCTTTCATCTAGAGTTCTCAGCAATAGAAAGTCTCTATGTCTTGTTAGTAAACAAAATATTTAAACTCAATACGTGTTTTTATGCCATGATTTGTGCAAACATTAATCTCTCATAGCTTGACAGAAGTGGTAGAGACAAGATTAATCTCTCCTACCTTGACAGAAGTGTGGTCAAGATCAACACATACAAGATATTTGTGGTGGAATATTATAAAAAATAATAGAGGGATTTGCAAGAGTGTACAGTAAGAACCTTCACAAACACGCCCACTGAAGCTTGCAACATTATTTGTAGGAAGAGAAAATTATGTTTCTTTTTTCCAAACATGTAAGTTAGTATGTTACAGTTTAATTAATATGTTTTCCTATTATCATATATGGTTTCATAATTTAACAAAAAATTCGCCAAGAATTCACAATGTTTTATTATTCAGTGAAAGATTTTCCAAGATCTTACAAGATTTTATAATTTAGTGAAAGATTCACCATGATTTTATAGGATAATATAATTTGGTGACAGATTCACCAAAAAAAATTATATATACATATTATATTATTGATAAAATTGCCTTCCATTTTTCCTATGTATCATGGGGATTCACCCATTTATTATAAATATAAATTTAGGGGGGTTCTTAAAATTTTCCCTAGTTGAGGAATCTAAAGCCTTTCACAGATATAAATCAACTTTGAAATTTGATTTCATTGATGTTTCTAATTCATGGGATAAGATATTTAAGGAGTCTAACATGTTGCCTCCTAAAATAGGTAATGACAAAATGAAGTAAATTTGTAGCAACATGCATCATTGTTGAACATTGGTGTGAACAAGATGCCAGTGTTAGAGAGTGTAGAGGTCAAAGAGAAAATACAAAAGAAAATTGACAAAGAGGACATTGGTTCCAAAACTTCTTCTTGTGGGTTTCATAATGTGTTGGATTTGAAAAGGGATGGTGCATGGTGATGGCGATTAGGTCAAGAGTCAAGCCAAGTACAAGGCTAGATGTGGTAAGCATTGTCAAGACGACAATGTTCAAGGTGAGAAGACTTTAAGATTGTTTAAGTTTGCTTTGATTAGAGACCGAGGAAGGAAATATGTTTATTCCTTCAAAGGAAGTTTGGTGTTATGCATATTCTAGGAAATTACAACAAGATGTCATGTATGCCAACAAGACAAGGACTCCAAAATCAGGGAAAATGATGTATTTTCATGAAAAACTCAAAATGTCAAACTCAAGCAAATTTCAGTGAATTGAGATTGAAAGGGCGAGGGAACTATACCCTCATCTATTTTTTCATTTATAAAGAGCTTTTGGATGTCCAAAATCTTCCAATGGGGAGGCATGGTCTGCTGGAACAAAATAATGCTCAAAATGGAAAGTGTATGACAGAGCTCGAAACTTATATTACTAGATAGATATTGGTGATATGAATCCAATGCAACTTGTTTCACTCAAATATGACATTGGATGCTCCTAGAATCGTGTTCTAATCGATTTGGGAAACAACAATATTTTTTGGAAAAAGAGTTGCAGGTACACCTATTCAATAGTTCGTACGCTGCATGGGCCATGACTTGGCATGTTGAATGGTCCTCCATCGACCAATAATGATTGACACTTGGCACAATAGGATTGGTTGTGCCATGGTTAGTTTTCATTGGTTGTGGTTTTTTCATAGTGACCCAATGAGGGTGATATGAAAATGGGGCTCTTAGGCTTCTTGTATAACTTACAAGAACCTCTCCCACTTCCAAATCTTAATTATTCCCAAGTCTGTATGATTAACCAATGCGAAATTAAGTATGTGCTTGAAAATAAGGTGTATGCTTAGGTCTATTTTAGAACTGTTTATATGCTTTTAATGTTGTTGTTATGATGATACAACATATATATATAACAGTAAACAATGCAGCAATAAAACAAAACACACAGAACAACAATTTAATTAGGAATTCACCCAAAATTCTTGGGCTATGTCTCCATGAGCTCTAGTCAACTCAACTAGGCTCTTTGGGATTATGCCAAAGTCATTTTTACAAGCTCTTGGCTCAACTCCATGGTTTTCCACAGAAACAATTGGTTTAGACACCATTTTATCCCTGGCTCTTGAAGCTCTCATCTCTCACTCTGGCTCTGGCTCTTGGCTCTTGGCTCTGGCTCTTCAGCTCTAGCTCCAGCTTCTTTGGCTTTGCAACCTTCAACTCTCTGGCTTTTCACTTGAACTTCAAGTGACCCCAAAGGCTCCCTCAGCTGTTCTGAGCAGTAGCTTTTCAAATATCTCTACTCTCTTGCAACAACCTTCTGCTACCTTCTTCCTTTTCTCTGCTCTCAATCGTGCTCTCTGGCTCTTTTGAGGCATCTTCTCGCTTTTTGGCTTCCCTGGCCATTTCTCTATGGTTCATCGTCCCTCTATGACTCTATCACTTCCAGAATGCATCATTGCCTATAAAAATTCCTGCTGAAGCGTGGCATGATGATCAGGAGCAGTTATAGAAGGAATCAGGGCCATTTCATAGGCAAAAATCCAAAAACTAAGAAAATTCCATTACACAGGCATTTTCCAGAAAATACACTATCGGATGTGTATTCCGAACATGAAACTTTCTTCAATCGCCCCTAAATCCTTATTAGGTCCGCCATTAGGCATTAAATCACATCACATTAGTGTATTGGGCAAAATCCCAAATACATGGGAAACATTGAAAAACCCGACAAAATCCTTTTATTAGACTTGAAATTATATCACATCCACCCTATAATCCTTATCAGGTCCACCTTTGGCTGCTCACACACTCTACACCGTTGATCTGGGGGATCTCTAATCCAACGGTCCATATGAAATTTTGGGTGGCTTAGGAGTGTTACACTGAAATTTGTCACCATGACTATCTGCAGTTAATATGGCTCCATCAATAGTCATATTATCCTCCTTGTCAAGCCTAATACCTCTGCTCT
>APFE030777816.1:90494-107354 GCA_000404065.3 Pinus taeda
TGGGGGGGGGGGGGTTTGGCTAAGCCTTAGCCCCTGGCCACCCCTGCACCACAAGACCACGAGCAGTGGGCCAAGGGCTAGGGCCTAGCCCATCCCCATGGTCATGGCACCCACACAACCAACACAAGTATGAAGATCGTAGAGCATAACCGAGAGCACAATTTGGAGGGGGCCAACCCTGGTCATATGACCCGTAACTTGGCCACCAATGCAAGGAAAAAGGGGCCAGCCATAAGGAGCCATCCCATGGTCACAATGACTCTGCCATAAAACCAACAGTGCGTGGAGGAGGGACCAACCCACATTCATATTCACACCATATAACAAAGGGCGCGCCAGCGAAGGGGGCTAGACAACAACCCAAAAATTCGACACCCTATGTGGTCGCATGGCGCCACGTGACTATGATTTTCAGCACTAGGGGCTTAATGGAACCCTTAACGTTCCTATAATTTTTTCCACCGAGCGGGAATTGTGCTAGGTTTAGTGCGTCGGTTCTACGTTTGGGGCGCTCGAGCCAAGTTGAGGCCGAATTGTGGGATGGTTAACTGCAGAGTTTGGGAAAAGGAAGAAACAAGCATAAGTTTCTTAGGTTTTGGCCAAATGAGGTGCAAAAAGAACCAAAATAGGGTTTTTTAATATTGATGAATCCACTGGAGACATCAGTTCTTCTATTTGAGCTGTGTAAAGAATGTAAACATACTTTTGATAATTTTTAATGAAAGAGGCCTTGCATTGGAAGCTGGACCAAGAGATGTAGCCCAAGGGAGGGTTGAACTCCTTTATCATGCTTATGTTATGTGTTTCAGATATGCTGGTTTTGTCTCTACTTGGCTATAAAATTTGGTTTAAATTTACTTGTTTACATGTTTAGTAAGCCGATCCCCTACCCAAAACACATATAAAGTTAACTTGCAAATTGTTAAAAAATCTTCAAGTTTACACATTCATATCAAATCATATCGGGGAGATCCCCTATATGTTGGTGGGATCCAGAACCGTCAATAGATCTGGAAAAAACCTTGTATTTAAAAAAATATTTGGACTCAGAGGGAGCAGTTTAATTCTCAAGTTTTGAGGTATGCCTTTAAGTATTATATTTAAATTATTTTTTATAGACAAAGTTGTGATAGGCCTTTATCAAGCCTCTGTCTTAGATGAAGTACTTGCACTTCAGGGACAAGCTTGGACTTAAGATAGGTCTTCTTAGTAAGAGGATAAACATCTTCCATATGTGTCATGTTCAACCCGATTATGGAATATGGTTAAATAGCATCATGGATAGACATTCTACCTTAGGGAGAGTGGTCTAATATGGGACAATCATTCTACCCTAAGTGAATGGTCTGCTAAAGGACAATAAATCTTTCTGTATCAAGGAAGAATGGTCCTTTAGGCATTGTTACTAAAAAGAGTAGGTTCCTTTTAGAGTTGGCCCAATCAATCTATAAGATTAGGTTCCTTTGTGAGACTTAGGTACTCGTTGAGTGAACCTTTTGGCCTAGAGTGAGGCTTGTGATGTTAGGGTTTGTCCAATATAATGGAAACCCTATGATGTGTAGAATTTCCTGCAAATTCTCTTCAAATCTACCTCTGAGATCTATGTAGAAAATATGGCTGTAGATTAACTCGATAATGCAATATACCAAAGCAAAATACTATAATCTACTTCTACTATCAAACTTGCAGAAGCTTAAAGATCAAGCTGAATCAGAGCTAAACACATATAACTAGAAGAAGAAGAATCAATGCACATGAAACATAGAAAATAATCAGGGGGAAGCCTCAGCTAAAAACCCCACTATTTGTATTATCATACAAGGTGGAAATATATTAGAATAATACAAAGCCTTAGCTCTCACAGCTAACCATCTCTCAGTACAATCCTCCTGGATGCTCACAGGCAATCAACGCTTCTCACAAGCCTTCCTCTTTGCCCTCCAAGATCCTATTTCCTTGCGTAGTTTCTCTGGGTGATCCTCCTGTTACCAAGTGGAAGACTGATCACTCACATTGATCCTACACCCTGTCAGAGCTGCGCAATCCTCAAGGAACCTTACCTTGACTATGTGGATGAGTTTCCTTTATAGGAAAACACATGCCATTGATAGTAACCTATGCTTGACATTTAGCTCAACTGGGTCTTTCTCAGAATAGACATGCATGAGTTTCTGATGAGAGAATATTCAGTTATCTGGAGTACACTTGTTGAGTGCATGCATGCATCAATTGACTAATAACTCACAATTAGTTCCTCAAACAGTTTGGAACTAATTTAACTGGACTTAACTCAGTAAACTGAGCTAACTAATTACAACTCAAATATAACTCCATCTTATCTCCTTAATTAAGGGATAACTCTTGCATGACTTCAGAAAGACTTTTAACTTGAATTTCTCCAACTAATTAATCCATAATGAATTAATTAATTATTTCCAAGCAGCTAGTGAGACCAAATTTGAATTTTAATTCACAATTTTAATTCAAGGACAATTTAAAATTGGAATATTCTGGATTCTATTTTTATCATTTCTTGTTGCTATTTTCAACATGATGTAAGGATCCTTTAATGTTTTGACCCTGTGGTGTGAGGAGTTGAATTTCCCCTAGGGTTTTTCCAACCCTGTGTAGTTGGAACACAAATGTTCTTGGTGGTTTGACCTTGGTTATGGAAAACCTGCACTAGTTTGCATACCATGAGGTTGAGGTGCTGAATGGATCATGGTGACTAGTTGTTGTACCTTAGGTTGAATAACTTGTATGATGGTACATAGGGTTGGTACCTTGGTAGTAGCTTAGGTGGTACCTAGATCCCTAAAAGATGTGGGGTTGGTACCTTGGCAGTAACCTAGATGGTACCTAGATCCCTGAAAGATGTTGCGTTGGTACCTTGGAAGTAGCTTAGATGGTACCTGTTGTTGTTCTTTATTTTTGAGGTTGAGCGAGTAAACACATAGGAAAACGTCAAAACGACTTTGGAAGTTGGGATCTAGCCCTGCCAGCTTTAGAGAGGGATCTCTCTATAAAATTTAGCTATGTTTGATGTGAATTTTAGGCTAGTTATTACTATACTTGATTTTTTTTACTGGATTGCTTGGTTGATTAAATTGTTATAATTCCATTGGGCTATGGAGTCTAAAGAGTAACTGGATCTGCATCAAATTTTGAAGGAGTGTCACAGGGCAAGCTAGGTTGCACTAGTTGGATCTTTCATAATTTTAAATGGATTATGAAACAGAAGAAATGTAAGATTTAATAGAAACTAAGGAGCAATGAAGAATTTCTTAATTTGACTTCAATAGAAAACATATAAATTACTAACAGCCAGAATAGGTGTTTTGTACAATATATCCTATTCATCACAATTTCTATTATGTAATTAAGATTTTTAGAATTAACAGAGAAAGGAAACAATGTTTAAACACATAAACTAAAGAAAAACATCACCATTTCGTACACCACATGAATCCTGCTAAGAATGTCCTTGTATTATTGATGCTTCCAACAACTTGGAAATTTAAATATGCAGGGGAAAATTATATTCAACAATCAACATTTATTACTTCAAACTATGAAGTATTTATACAAATTATAGACTAAAATATCTTGAAAAAATATCAAGATTTTTTTACAAATATCTCAAACTATATTACACAAATAGAACTAAAATATAGGACATTCAAACTAATGAATCTAGTTGGCACTATCTTTGTGGATTACTAGTGACAAAGAAGAGCAATTCGAATTTGATAGCAACTCTTATTTGGTGAGGTGACATCCAAGTCACTAACTATCTTTTGAGTTTTTTCCACCTGAAATTATGAAAAATAGGGTCCTGTAATACCTTTGTATATCCCAAACCATAATAGCTATTAGAAAAATGAGAGAGGATTTTGTAAATGATGATGTTGGCAACAAAAACCTCTTTCCATTTTTGAAAACTCATTTTTTATTATCCACAATATGCTCTGTAAAAGGGTGATTGAAATAGGAAATTTCTAGAAAATATGCCTTCAAAGAATCATTAGCATCTCCCAAACCATAACAGTTGTTACAAAACTGAGAGGGGTTTTTGTGCACAATGATGTTAGAAAAAAAAATCACATTCTGATTTTGAAAATTCATTCTCATTTGTTTGTAAACCATGTTTGAAAGTACTGTGGTGTATAAGGAAAAAACATAGTTTTACTTGGCCATGAAACAAACATATGACATGGAGGCGGAAGGTGAAATGGAGCCGGGGGATAATGTGGAGACACATGGTTGGAGGAAATATGATTAGGTGGAAGAATAGAAATGTAGGATGAGGAGGGACATGGCGGGAAAAGGTGAGGAGGTTGGTGGTTTTTGGAGGGGGGTCAAAGATATAAGCGGGTTTGGTGAGGGGGGGAGGGGGGTTTCTGAAATGGCAAGGTGATGACACGTAGGGTGGGTTCCGTGGGGAGGATAACAAATTTTCAGACCCCCCTTTCCAATAAAGGTAGGATGGCAACAGGGGGGGCGGCGAAAAATCATGTTGATTATTGATTTGATAGAGTGACGATCAGGCGGTTGGATGGTGCACGAGACTTAACCACAAGTGACAAACTCCTTTTGTTGTTTTTAACCCTTATGACATGAGTGGAAGACTTTGGTCATAATACATAATGCCTCTAAGCTTTGGATAGAGACATAATGAACTCAAATATTTAGGATTTCATGTAAAATTAACCACATTTTGTCTTTTTGACCCCTTCTTGGAAATAATTTGGAGGATGAAATATTATTTAAAACATTTCAAACATAATAATGATTAGATATAATCAAGCAATCCTATAAAAATTATAGGACCCTAACAATACCTAGATCCAAGAAAGATGTTTGGTTGATACCTTGGCAATATACTAGATAACATGTAGATTCATGTAATAGTATGTGTTAGTTTGATGCCTTGATGATACCTAGATCCCTAGATCAACATGTTTTTTAGATTGGTGTCTTGGCAGTAGCCTAGTTAACACCTAGAGTATTGTAGAAGCATGTATGTTGGGTTGGCACTTTGGTTGTGGAAAAGGAACTATTATCAATGTGGATCCTTTCTTATAGATGAGAATATCATTGTGAGTCATTATGAATACCTCCCTAGTCAAGAGGGAGTGTTGGAAAATGTAACTAGGTTTGATCTTCATAATATAAAACATTTATTGGTTAAAAGAAATTGTTTTGTAATATGTCCCATTTGGACATTTGAAAGAAAAAAAGAAATTTGAATGTTTGAAATCATATTTAGTTGTCCAAGTGGCTAAGCCAGTCCTCTTAGATGACAGGTCGGCCCAACTTGAAAATACGTGACTATTCGCATGTGGAATCAACTATATATTTAGATATATACTCCATTCAGGACGCAGTTTGTAGTTCGTTTGAGGAAGAGAATTCAAATCTATGTGAAGCATTTTTTAGGCATATATCTATGGAAAAGAACAGGCTATTAAAAAAAGAATTTCTTTTGTTGATTTGTGCTGCCTATGGCAAAAACTCTATGATTTTTGGACCCCTCTATAGTGCACTTTGTGATTTTTGGATCCTTTGTGGTGAAGCACTGTAATTTTTGGATCCTCTATGATGCAACTTTGTGATGATTTTCAGACCCTCTATGGTACTACTATGCGATGATTTTCGGGCCTCGCGTGGACAAATCTATGGACAAACTTCTGAAGGAAAATGTTGTCTAATGGAGGGATGAATTGGAACTTGGGATACTGGTTGTATTGACTTAGATTTTCTATGACTCTATAAGGAAAGGATTTATGCGTTTTTCCCTTGGTAGGGTTTTTCCTTGACTTGGAGTCTAACTTCTTGAGTCCCTTGTCTTTTGTGCACTGTGATCTTTAATGAATTCTATCTAATGATAATTGTTTGGTGAAGAATAACTAACTAATGGAAATAACTATAATAATGCTCACAAGTAATTATCATGTTTAAGAATTCACTTTATCACTGGATTTCTAAAAAATTGGTCTACGGGAAACAAGTCCTTCTCCAAATTGAGCTCTAGATTCATACTTTTCGGGCTACAGCTCAGTTAGGAATGTATTTGAGTGAAGCATAGGAGCAGGGGTTTTTGCAGTTGGATCAACTCAACGAAATCTGGTTGGACATGATCCAACAAATTTTACTAGTATAGGAACACAGAAAGAAGTGGCATGGCCAGTTTCATTAGAGAAATTTTGTGGGCCTCAAAACAAAAATGTACAACCAAAATCAACTTTATAAGAACTTGTTGTGGCAAGCAAAAACCCCCCTTTTTATTTAGTTTTAGTAATAAAGCTAATAAATGGGGAACCTTCTAAAAAATAAAAAACTAGCATTTATGTTTCCCTTTGAATAAAACATGCTATCATAAACTTAGTAGAACACCCTCAAAATCCAAAAAAATTAAGTTTTATGATAGATTCTGAATAAAATCGTTCTCTCAATAATAAAACATTGCATCACAAAAGGTAAGGGGGGAACATCATATAAGCAAGCTATTTGAAACTGCGAAAACGTGATGCGAGATCGTGCGCCTTGAAAATCCATCATGCATCGCAGATTTTATATGCTGCAAGTATCACCTAAGGTAAAACATCCCTATCAGGCGATATGCGATAAGGAATCTCGCAAATCGCATCTCGCAGAATCATAAGGTAATGAATGATTGTTAACAAATGGATTAGCGATATTGCGATTTGCGATATTGCAAAGCAAATCGCAAAATTGCTTTATCGCAGATCTGCAGGGCTCACCGTTCAATAAAGCCATTTCTCGTAATCCGATACCAAGTTATGGACATTAATGTCAATCTAATGGTTAGTTGTTGGTCATTTATGAGATAAGATTTAGATCTGATCAAAAGGTTATTTCACGTAGGGTGATATATCATTTTGGCATTAACAACTTTCCTGTCAACTTGCCTTTTACCATTATTCTTTCCTTGCTTGTAAATTTGCAGGAGCAGCAAGAAGAGTAATATATGCAGTAGTGTGCAGAACGTAATGGGAAAAAAAGGAAAAGCTCTTGTTGCAGAGGACAAAGAGATGACGCCCTTATATGCAGACACCACCTGCAACAAAGATGTCGGCATAACTACTTGGGAAGGCATGTACAGTCTGCTTGAAGAAGAAAATCCCAGGGTTATGGAGGTTAAAGCAATAGAAGACTCACGTGGGTCATTTGAGGCGTTAATTACTAAACTTGCATGTTCATTCTTGCATCGGATAGTAGCGAGACCGAAGATTATTCCATACACGGACATGGTTAAGTGGGTACTAGACAGCGCTGATATAATAGACAAACAATTCAAGACTCGAGGCCAAGACCTCATTGGGTCATTCACTGCACAAGATTTAAGGCTTATGTATCATCTACCAGAGCCATAGTCAACCTACAACAAGCAGTTTGTGCAGAAGTTTACCAAGGAAAACGAAGATTTGGTGGAGTTTACCAAGAACTGGTCGATGAGGGAAGAACCATTGAAAAGGACAAACACAATATGTACAGTACTGGTTCCCTATCCTCCCCATATTGCTTCGCTGCTGCTATGCTATGTAGACTATATGGAAAACCCAATGTCAACAAGTTTTCATCTGAGTGTCTACCCCTACTAGATAAAGCCACTAATGCCACTATTATGGATTGGGCTCAGATATTCTCTGATAATTTAGCTTCCGCTATTTGCAACTACCAGTCCAAAAGAACTACCACTCAGAGGATTTATCCTCCTTTCTATTTAGCTACTTATGTTATGGACACAATCTGTTATGTTTCCAAATTTTCTTTAATGGGTTGGAAATGGACTACTCACAATCCCTTTCCCATTCACATGTATCATAAGGAATTGTGTGATTCCAAATTTATCCTGTATTTTTACAGAATTTGTCATGGAGTCATGTTACCTCTACACAGAATGTTGTAATATAAGGATGCCCCAAGATTTTCCCTCGAAGCAGAAGTTGATATTCTCCCTGTTGCAAGATGGTTTGGAGAAGAGCTTTTCACCTATGTCAGAGTATTCGGAAGCATTGCTTCCCCTCATGTCCTACTCTTATATGTCCCTGATAAGTTATTGGGGTGAGAGATTGCCTACCAGACTTGCGGGGTGGGAGTTATGAGCAAAGAGCTGAAGGACAAGAAGAAGGCCATTTTGCCTCAATTTCCTGTGGCCTATGGGGCCTTTTCACTATTTGATTTAGGTCATGCATTTACAGAAGTAGACAATATGTTGTGTCTACGACTATTCAAGTTTCCAGGGAGACAATTTGACCCCTATGATGTCATTAAGAATTTCACTATTGCTGTCAAGATAAAAGTATTTTCCAAAGAAGATGATATTTTTGATGATACCTTTCAACATAAAAGCACATTTAAAGAAGTCTTGCATATGGCTTAAATTCAGTTTCCCCCAACAGAATTCCAAGAATTCAAATTGTATAGAGAAGGGAGATTAGCAAATATCCCTTTGGATAAGTCACGCTTGGAACCAATAAGGGAGCCTATTCCTAGTATCAGTTTAAGTGGAAGCTCAGGTACAGATAAGTCCAGATCTAAATATGGGAAAGAATCAACAGAACGCTCTAAACAGTCAGAGAGTGACCATATAAAAGTGAAGGGTCAATAAGAGATACTGCCTAGTCTAAAGAGTGCCCAGAACTACAGATCTTGACTACACCATAGGTACAGGTTCCCCCTCCCATCATCCAGCCACCAAAGCCAGTGAGAACTGAGCTAGATAAGGAGTGGGAAACATTCAATGAATTGATTAATACTGAGGAGCTGAACACAAAGACACTTGAGACTACAATACATACAGTGATAGATATGATCATGGAAATAGTTAGCAATGTTCCAGTGGTAGAGCATATTCCCATTACCCCATCATTTGAAATCATGCTCAAGATAGAGGAGATTCCTCCTCTAGATATATTCTATAGCCCACAACCTAAGGCAATGGTAAGAAAGCAACGAAAGAAGAGAAAACTCGACAGTGTGCTCTCACCTGAGGTAGAGCAGCTAGACATCCTTTGGTGAGACCCTACCACTGACCCTACTATAAATCTATCTAAGTTATCTCAGATCGCAGGAGCCTATGCTTCTGCTACAATTGATAAAGCATTTGAGGTACAACAATTACTTAAAGATAGAGAGGAACAAATTCAAGTTTTGCACCAACAGCTACAGTAAGCCAGTGCTAACTGAGAAGCAAAGGAGAGGTTGGAAAGGTTACAATAAGATTTTCAACAGATGCAGCTGGGATACCATAACAATTTGGCCGAAAAAATAAAATCAGTTGCAAACTATGCTAGAGATGCATAGAGATGATCCCAAGCTTACAGAGTTTGTCTCAGAAGCCCATGCCTTAAATGACTAACTCTTGCAACAGAAAGAGGCATTATGCCAAAGAATATCACAATGGAGTTCCCATTGCAAGATGAGCGACAAAATTACCAATCATGTTGTGGACTTGCGACATGATTATGATTTAATTGACATGAGAATTTCTTATTATTTGGCTTGGCAGGAATCAGAAGAAGGGAAGAAAGCAGGTGCACTTAGAATCAATAAAGCCCACAAAGAAATTCTTTTCAATAAGTAGGACACACAGATTAGGAAGGCGGAATCGGCAACAGAATAAGCCGCTACAGTAGCAAACAACATCATTGACCGTGTCAATGAAAACCTTCACAGAGAAAACCTCATATCAGAGACTGTTCCTGGGTTCCTCTCAAAGGCACAGCAACTGCAGATGAGCTGGAGATAGAAAGCTGAGGAAAAGGCATAGTCTATCAAGAAGTTAACCAAGTTAAACTGGGATAATTACTGGCAGTACTTGGTTAAACCACACAGTCAATGCATGACTCTCAAATGCCTCACGAACTCTACCGAGAAGATAGTGCCAACACTTGTCGATTCTATTTTCGCAGGGCAACTAAAATCGAAGGTTGGCCAACCGACCCTCCTCAAGCTGATGCTGAATGCTTGCAACCACAAAGAACAGATACATAGATAGTTAATTTCCAGATTCAGTTTTAGTTTTAATTTTGATTTATTTTTGCCTTAGATGAGGATGGTCATTTAAACCTCCTCCTATATTTTTGTAATAAACTATTTTTAGTATTTAGGAAGTAGTATTTTAACCCCTCTCATGCATTTAAAGAAGGGTCCTGAAATTTGCCAAAAACATTTCCTCAGAATATGCACTTTTGCACCCTCAGAGGAGGTTTTGATGAATGAATGGAATGAGATTTATTGATATCTGTATTTAATGTCTACTACTGAAATGCACTTTTGTACTCTTAGTAGATATTGAATTAGGAAGAGATAAATCTATATTGCTGAAGCTCATGAGTAGAACTTGTTATCAATGGTACTTTTATCTCTTAATGATTTCTGCTTATATGTAAAAGTAATATTTTATGCTTAGATATTTATATATGAAAGCTTGAATGTTTGAGTTATTGTTTGGCACTTTTGTACGATAATGACTATTCTGTTTATGCTCAATATATGAATGAATTATTATGTGGTATCCTTCTCACAATTGTTTCGGCTAACTTTTTATACGAAGCAATTCATTTTTATCGAATTATTTTCTTGTAGCGATTGAATGATCTTTATTACCAATTTCTATTCGAAATCATTTTAGATCGCATAATTGAAAATTTGAATCCCGGGTTAGTTTTAGACTTAAATATTTCTGTTCATTATAATACAATTGCATTTTTATATTAGACTTAGATTAAAAGAATTTTACTTAGAAATCTTTAGAAAACAGAAATATTAATTCTTTTCAACACACACAAATTGGAAAACTGGTCCCATTATCCCCAGTCAGACCCACCATCCCAAACAGAAAAGGAGTTGCTTTCAAGGTCTGGACTGGGTGGGTATCCCCCTTGTTGTAGACCCGATTTTCGGGGCTTCAACATAGCTAGAAGGAGAGCCCCAAACTATGAATGGCTAGTAAATCCAAATCTAAATATCATTCTGAGAGTAATTCACCCTCAACATCTCCCCCGCCTTCTCCATCTTATTCCAAATCTTTAAATCCTAAGCGAGAAGTTGAGAAAAAAACAACCACTACCACTAACCTAAACATTTCAGACAAATCTACTATCAAACCTCCTGAAGTTGAATCTTTGATTCATAAACTTCAAGGATTCTCCATATCACCTCAAAAGTCTGAAATATCTCAAGGTAGTGTAACTTCGCAATACAATCCTTCTCATCCTTTAACCAGATTGCAGCGTGAAAAGTTTGGTATTGAACCAAATGAATTACCTCTACCAAAAAGAAAAGAGCAAGGAAATTGCCTCAAGGGTCTGATAGTGAGACTCTTTTATCATCAACATCCATTCCAACTTCTCCATTACAAAGTCAACTATCCACCCCTCCACTTCAAATTGTTGTCCATTAGAGTACTAGAACTTTAACATCCTCATCCCTTCCACAAGGAACTTCGTCCGTGCTTTCCTCTGTTAGTAGTTCAATGATGGCCCAAACCCCATAGAATAACCTAGGGGCAGTCTTAATGCCTAACCCCTTGAGTCAGTTACCGGCCCATCCTGAAAAATGGCTGCCTAAGTTTAATCCTGAAGCAGGCATGCTAGCAGAAGAACACATTAAGAATTTTATGTTATCGATAAATTTAAATGGTGTTACTAATGAAGATGCTATTGTTCGACTCTTTCCTTATACATTACAAGGAGCAGTTGGATCCTGGTATTTTTCATTACCATCAGGATCCATCACTAGTTGGGACATTTTCCAAGAAAAATTCTTGACTAAGTTCGGCGATGACAGGTCTACAACAACAATGATTAATGATCTATCAAATCTAAAGGCTGAATCAAGAGAACCTATCAAAGATTTTAACTCACGTTTCAACAAGATTTTGAATAAAATTCCGACCACTTCTAAGCCTATCGAAGAAGTTCGAAGTGAATGATATATATCTGCTTTACCATCAAACATAGCTATTTTTGTTGACAGGGCTGCCAAGGCGACATTAGCTGAAAACATGAAGGAAGCAATAGCGGTAGAGAAACGTATTTTAGCTTTAGAGAAGAAAAACGCTATCGATGAAAGAAAATCTAGGAAGGTTACTTTTAGAGATGATCCTAAGAAAAAGAAATCAAAAGGCCCATTTGATTTAAAAGGATTGCAGAAAGTCCTAAAAACCATGTCTAACGAAATGGTTGACATTAAGAAACAAGTAGTAGAGACTTCTTCAAAAAATCCGTACAGGCCTTATAGGAAAAATTGTTCAACTGGTTCAAAGCCACCCAATCTTATAACAAATGCAGAGTCAGAAGAAGAGGAAGAGGAAGTTTCTAACAAGGAACCTACCGATGAAGATGAAGTTGTAGAAGTACAGGGAATGTGGAACTTCATTCTTCCAGACGAAGAGGATCAAGAGGTATTACCAGTTAGTACCAGAAGTAGAAATCAACTCGATCCTCCATAACCTAGTCCTAAACAGAAGAGCACAAGCTCAACATCTAAAGATAAAGTCGCAGGTAAGAAATCATCACCCAAAGCGACTCAAACAAGCCCAGTCCAATCTGATCCCTCAACTCCATCTAAAACACTGATTGTTTCTAATGAGATGGAGTATAATATCATTGAAGATATGAAGAAGACTAGGGCTAACATTACTTTTCATGAATTGAGAAAATTGAAACATTAACAAAAGCTACTTTTGAAAGAGTTACATGCAATACCAGTTGCACCTCTTCCCGCCACTGTAATATCGCAAGCTTCTCATGAGATGGGAAGACCTCCAACTAAGACGGCAAATAAAGTTGATTTGAATGAAATTTTTCTGATTGGAGGTAGCTCAAAATCCCATACTCCCCCATTCCTTCTTACTTACAAAATTTTCAATAAAAACTTGCATACTTGTTTGGTAGATTTAGGAGCCTCATTTAATATTTTTCCTAAAATGATATGTGCAAAGTTAAATGTCCAACCACAAAAATATGTAGTACGCATAGTTCAGATGGACCGATCGCAAGTTGAAGTAATCGGTGAGCTAAATCAAGTTACCATAAGGCTGTCATCTAATCCAAAGGTATGTCAAGACATTGATATTCTAGTTGCAGACATTCCCGAATTTTATGGCTTATTTCTTAGTAGGGATTGGTCTGAAAAGCTTCATGGATACTTTGTGACCGACTAGTCACATATGTGGCTCCCTTACAATGGTAAACCGAATCAGATAAAGGTTAAGTGAGAAAGACACCAAAAATACATAGTGACGGAATTGGAAGGAGAAAATTAACCTGTAGCATACAACAACAATATAATTGGCAACTATTCTGTTGACTCTTTCTTAGGAAATTTCAATACTCATATTTCGCTTTACTTAAAACTTTTTGTTCTCTCTCAAGTAGAAAACTTTTCTCAAACAGATAGTTCTAAATGTATTAATTTTATAGATAGTCCTGTAAATAAATCTTTATTTTGGAAATTATTTTTTGATGGCTCCAAGTCTAACGATGGAGCAGGAGCAGGATGTGTATTAGTTAGTCCAGAGGGAAATAAAACTATGCTAACATGTAGACTCGAGTTCGATTGCACAAACAACACTACAGAATATGAAGCTCTAGTTCAAGGACTGTAGAAGTCAATCAGATTAGATATCAAGTATCTACAAGTCTTCGAAGACTCTGAGATTGTTATCAGACAAGTATGAAATACTATACATTGGCTATCAGGTCATTTGAAACATTATCAATCTTTAGTGCAAGATCTGACTGAACATTTTATAGCATTTAATATTTCACCTATTCCTAGACTCCAAAATGCTAGTGCTGACCTCCTAGCTAATGTAGCCTCCAAGCTCATCCGCTCAGAAGACTATAGCCCAACAGATTCTCAATCGAATTGATCTTTATGCTCTCTATCCCTGATAATGTTACAAATTGGAGAATTTTCAATGATGATCCTAATATTGTAAGTTTCCTGGCATCGGAAGGATCTTATACTAATCAGATAATTGATAAGGACCAATGTGACAAACGGTTACAACAAGAAAGCATTAATAATGCTATACCAAAATCTGTAGTCAAGTTGGAAGACTTATATGATTTGAAAGATCGATTTAAGAGATCTACCAATTGAAAACTTCAGAGTTCAACTCTAAACTATGAATTAGTAAATCTACGAACAGATACCAAGCCACAGAATATCAACCTAGGTCTTGGCCTAGCCCCAGAAGGAAAATTAGCCTATGTTCATCTCTTGAAACAGTACAAAAGTGTCTTTGCCTGGAACTACGATGAACTTAAGACTTACGACGCTTTGATTATTCAGCATACTATCCTAATCAGAGCTGATGAAAAACCTGTCCAGCAAAAGCTAAGGAAGATCCATCCTAATCTGGAAAGTCGGATTAAATCAGAGCTCAATAAATTATTGAAAGCCAAAATTATTTCTCCCGTCTGACACTCTAGATGGGTTTCCAATATAGTTCCTGTCAGAAAGAAAAACAGAGATATTAGAATTTGTATTCACTTTCGAAATCTTAACAAAGCCTGCCAAAAGGATAATTTTCCCTTGCCTCCCATGGAATAAATATTGCAAGCCATTGCAGGATTAGAATTAATGTCCTTTTTAGATGGTTTCTCTGGCTATAACTAGGTTCTAGTCCTATTAGTGTCGGTATCTTCATCCCTCCATCAGTGATCAAATTTTGCATGCATTTTAGGTGTCCCGTCCAATCAGTTGCATTCCATTAGGTCATGGATCAACTGATGGTGGTGGTTCATTTTCAATTTCCCTCATGTCATTTACATGCTGGCCTATTTTCACATGTTCAGGTCATTTACAGTCATTTTTTGTCATTACATTTGCAAAAATCATTTTTAGGGTTTTAGGTCTCATTAGGTTTAGGGTTTGCCACCATGGTCATAAAAACTCAATAAGAGGTCAACAGGCACATGAGGAGGTCTAATAAGATTATGAAATTAAAAATTCACTGATGATATGCTTCATAAAGGGTTTTTACCTCAAAACTCTGTTTTGAGGTAAAAACTGGGTTTTTTCCATTTCATATACAAATTTTATGTAATTTCAATGTTTCTATGTGTAATAAGTTCTAGCTACCGCTCTTGGTCACCTTGCTAACTCTAGCCATTGCAAGAAACAAAAACATCAATGCATCAGTTCATCAAATGATCAAGAAGAGTCAAACTGCAAAATGAAAAAATAGAGTTTCTAAGCAAAGTGAATAAGACTTTTAGAAAGTGGGTTTGTAATGAAAAATTAAAACCAAGGGCACATAAAGTTCTTCTTTATGTTTGAAAGTCTTCATTTTGTGCAAGAGAGTGAGCTAAAAGGAGAAAATTAGGATTGTGGGAGAAAGAGGCGAAATTGAGCAAAAAACACGAATTTTCAGTGGCGCTACGCACCTGGGCACTAGCTCTACGCACCTGGTGCAGGTTTTGCACTGAATTTTGGTCGTGTGCTACGCACCTGGGAGGCAATGCTACGCACCTGCCTATTGAGCTCCAAGTCAAATTTCATTGCCTTCCTCTGCCTCCAAATTAACAAGTAACCTCTCAACAAGTAAGTAAAGCCTCACATCTGGTCTAGCAAATGATTTTTTCATCTGTGGTGGTGATTTGTGTGTCTAAAAAGTAAACCCTAGCTGTCTCTAAAATTGTCTTGCCAAATTTGCATAGGGTTTTGTTTTTTGCTGTTTTGATTCCCCTTTGATTATCTTCCTACACTCCATTCCCTTCCCTTGCACTAAATTTCCCTAAATCCCTTCTTCTTTCCCTCTCCCAAAATCATTGGCACTCACTCCCTATTACCAAACCTTAAGCCCTATACATTATTCCTAAACATTAACCCTATACATTCCCAAAACCCTAATCCCCATTTCCTATTCCCTCATCACATTCCTTCCACCATCAAAACCCTCATTTACAGTCATACTATCAGTCAATCCCTCATTTTCCAAAAGAAAAACAACAGTCACCCTACTCACCCTCATACTTTAAAAATCTCTTCATACTCATCATTTTTCACTCCAAATTTGCAAGTATGGAGACAGACTCAGCACATGAGAGGGATGATGAAATTGTTAGTGATTCTTCCCAAGAGGCTCATGCACCAAGAAAACCACATAAAGGAGGAAAACATATCCAGGAGGAGCCCACCACTCTCATAGAGTTACTTGCTTTCCCTCTTGCAGTAACCTGTTTTAAACACCAGTCTTGTTACCAGTTTTGTGAAATGGTGGAGAGGGTGAAATATCACCATGATATTGCTAGATTATTTGTTCTTCATCTTCACACTGGTCAGGTGAACCTAGCTGGTGTCTCTTTTACCTTGACACCTGAAACCATTGCAGCAGTGTTATGAAACCAGCTCAAGAAAAGATAGAAAAGAGAGATCAACGCCTTAGAATTCAGCCTCTTCGAGGGGGCAACCTCCTTTACATTACATAAATGAACAATTCTTGGATGATACAAATGAAAAGACCTCCTTTCTATATATAGGAGTCTAAGGGCTCATAACATAATCAGAGCCGACATAACAATAATAATGTAAGGGCACAATAATAACAATAGTGGGCTTCTATGGGGCACAATAGAAACAATATGGGCACTACATGGGTACATCAATATAATAAGGGGGTTGTACTAATAACAATAGGGGTTACACTAGTAGTATAGGGGCCTAACATGCCCCTCTCCTTCAAAAAGCGTTGTCCTCAACGCTTGAGTAGTTCTTGATGCTTTTGTATAAAATTCTTGTCCTCACATGTGGAATCTTCAGCGGGTAAGTTCTTCCACTTGATGATATACTCTGAAATTGATCGATTTCGTAGCTGTC
>APFE030777816.1:116262-147816 GCA_000404065.3 Pinus taeda
ACTTTTGAGGGTGGATGTTGGTGATATTACGACTCTGTCCTTGTAGCGAAGAATATCATTCTGCCACGAGTAGCCCCTGCTGGAATTAGGATCCACCTGCAATTGAGAAATAAGTTGGGAGAGCCCTGGATGTGAAAACCATTCCCTGCGAGCCTCTTCAATCCAGTCTAGAATTGGGAGGGAAATTGTGAGCAGTGTACTTTCCTCCTCAAATTGGCGCAACAATGCATCTGCTACCCGGTTGTCTTTCCCTTTCTTGTAAATGATCTCATAATCATATCCCAGCATTTTGGCTAGCCACTTGTTTTGTTGTGGGGAAGATAGGCGTTGCTCCAGAAAATATTTAAGACTGTGATGATCTGTGCGGATTTGGAGACGTCGCCCCAACAAGTAAGGTCGCTAGGTCTCGACTGCATGTAAGATGGCCATCATTTCCTTCTCGTAGGTAGATTGGCCCAGATTCCTCCCACTTATTTGTTGGCTGGTGAAGGCCAATGGTCGTCCTTCCTACATTAAGACCGCTCCAATACCTGTTCCGGATGCATCACATTCAATGACAAATGATTTGGTGAAGTCCGGTAGGGCTAAGACTGGAGGGGTACACATGGCGTTTTTGAGCGCGGTAAATGCCTGTCGTGCTTCCTCGGTCCAGAAGAAGGAATTTTTCTTGAGGAGTTGAGTGAGGGGCTTCGCTATGCGACCATAGTTGTGGACAAATTTACGGTAATAGCCTGTGAGACCCAAAAATACTCTCAAGCTCTTCAACGTCTTTGGTTGAGGCCATTCTTGCATTGCCTGGATCTTTTTGGGGTCCACCTTGACACCTTCACGTCCCACAATGTGGCCCAAATACTCAACTTCTTCCATGCCAAACTCACACTTAGACATCTTGACAAATAATTTATGCTTGCGGAGCAGTTGCAATAGTAGATCGACATGCTGAAGATGTGCCGCCCAGGTGCCACTATAGATGAGAATGTCATCGAAGAAGACCAGGACAAATTTTCTGAGATATGGTTTGAGGATGTGATTCATAAGACTCTGGAAAGTAGAAGGGGCATTGCAGAGACCAAATGGCATGACCAGGAACTCATAATGGCCTTCATGAGTTCTGAAAGCCGTCTTGGAATGTCGACTTCCTTCATGCGAATTTGGTGATAGCCGGAGCGAAGATCCAACTTGGTGAAGAATTGCGCCCCATTGAGTTCGTCCAGCAAATCGTCAACCACCGGAATGGGGAATTTATCTTTGACTGTTAACTTGTTGAGGGCCCTGAAGTTGGGACACATCTGCCACTCCCCATCTTTCTTGAGGACCATGACCACTGGGGATGAATAAGGACTAATGCTGGGACGAATGACACCTGCTTCCAACAATTCCTTGATGATTTTTTCTATTTCATTCTTTTGAGTGAACAGATATCTGTATGGCCGCACATTTGGGGGTTGAGCCCCTGGAACCAAGGTGATGCTATGATCATGTTCCCCTCGCGAGGGTGGAAGCTCATGAGGCTTGTCAAAGACAGTTCGATGGGTATTTAAAAGTTGCTGTATCTCAGGATGAATTTGCAGAGGTCTAGTTTCAACTACCTGGATTGCATTAAATTGTGCTATTACTCCATGATGGCCCTTTTTTGACAATTTTTCCATCCGATGCGAGCTGATGACCGAGGGTGCTCCCGCCTGGAGGCCACGGAGGGTATGTGTGGAGTTGTTTTGCTTAAAACTCATATATAACTCCTGGAAATCCATTGTGATTGGCCCAAGGGTGCGGAGCCATTCAGCACCTAGGAGAATGTCGTATCCCCCCATGTGTATGGCAAACATGTGGGTTTTCAACTGATAATCCCCCATTTGAAGTTTGACATTTTCACAACGGCCTTCACATTTCATTGTGCCTCCATCTGCAATTTGGACCTAGAAGTTAGAGACTGCCCGTACAAAACAATGTGCTGCTTCTGCGATTTTTTGATGAATGAAATTATGGGTACTTCCACTATCAATCAAGACTATTACTGGGCGATGTTTAAGAAAACCCCTGATTTTGAGAGTTTGAGGGGAAGAGATTCCTGCCAACGCATTGAGCGAAATAACTGGGTCGTCAAATACAATCTCCTTTTGGTTGTCTTCTTCTATCGCCTCCTGTTCCTCAAGAGGTGGATCTTCCTCAGTGGAGCTGTAGTCAGTGGCATCAATTTCAAAAAACTTGGGCTCCTTACATTTATGGCCAGGGGAATATTTTTCAACACAGTAGTAACATAGTCCTTGCTTCCTTCTCTCAGCCATTTCCTGAGGTGATACCTTTTGGACCTTAAGTGTCTGAGTCGTGTTATGAGCTTGTGAGGGACGACCTTTAGTGGGAAAATTGGGGCGGATGTATTGGGCTGTTATGGCACGTTCCACCTTACGGGCTACCTGGAAAGCTTCCGTCCATGTGGGAGGGTGGTGGAGTAGAACTTGAGCTTTGATGGCTTCTTTAAGACCACTGATAAAACATTCAGTGTAGAACTCATCGGAGAGATGCTGAGTGCGGAAGGCTAAGGCTTCAAAAGCGGTGATATATTCATCCAATGTACCCGTCTATCGGATCTTAGTGAGACTGCCCAAAAAGGAGTCTCCCTGTTCAAAGCGATCTCGAAGAGCTTTGGCAAATTGGACCCAACTCGAAAAAGGTGCATTGCGATGCTGATGCCATTCCGCCCATTGCGATCGTTGACTGTCCAAGTACATGGTCGCCACTCCAATCTTAGTCCAATCATCTTGGAGACGATTTAATTTGAAATAATGTTCCATTTGTGCTAGCCATACGGACGGGTTAAAATCGTCAAATTTCTGCATATCCAACTTGGGAGGTCGCTGACTGAGTGGGAGATCTCTGTTGGGTGGTGGATGGGTGTGCCAGACGTGAGGAGAGTGGCTAGACTCACCCTCATGGTCATTATAGTGGTCCTCGAGAACTGTCTCCTTGCCCTTAGCAAATGCTTGCCTTACCATGCTAGATAGTTCGTCAAGCGTATTTTTGAGCTCGTTCATATTTGTTTCAAGTTTGTCTAGTCTTTCATTGGCCATTGCTTGAGCTCTAGTTTCTACCATACACCAACTTGCTGAAAAATTGGGACCGCAAATTTTTTTCTTTGTGCAGAAATTGAATGGTACCACCATGCTCATCTCGTTGTCCTGACGCTGATGGGCTAGATCACAAATAAGTGCTGATAATAACATAGAGTTGTGCTTTGTCTACAAGTATAAACCCGCACACGTGAATTCTAGAAAGAAAATAAAAAGTACATTCTAGAAACATAGTTGGTTGAATATTTCCCAACTAAAAGCTTCCAGGTGATGTCTATTCAAACTAAAACCCTCAGATGATGCATCTCCATCCCTTTTCACATGGTAACCTAATCCCTCAATGAAGGAGACTTATCCTCCTCTTTTGGATCTGAAACTTCCTCCTCTTGACCTATAAAATGACTAGAGGGTAGAGGGATTAATGAGATCAGAACTCAGAGAAGACAAACTTATGCTGTTGGTTTGAGATTGGAAAGCTTGACATCTAAGGAGGAGATTGAAGGCACTTGGGAGGGACCTCACGAAATTAAGGCGAAGGTTGTAAGGCTCCTCTTAATCCTTGATTAATACAAATGAACACTTTCTCCCATTTATTTGTCTAATTGGAATGATGAATGGTTTACAATTACTTATAATGTTTATTAAGGAAAATTCAATTCCTAATTTCCTTGATCATTAGGCTAAGTTGTTTGGATTATTATATCACATGTGCTTTTGATCCTTTTATGGTCGATGTTTGCACGTTTTATCAAGCATTGAAGAGCTGCATTGAATCACAACAAGGGATCTTCATCGAGCATTTCATGAAAGATGTAAGAGGCTCATCCATTAGCTTTAATTCTTATAATTCAAACACATTTAACTTAGGGAAAGAGTCAGTTCAATTGTCTTGCTTGTTTCTAGTTTTCGTCAAGGATCTAGGGAGATCGCTCTTGTTCGCAAGAGGGATTGTTCAGTGTAACACTGAGCCATTAATTTTTACTGGAATTCATTATGTGTTACAACCCTGTAGCTGAGATGAGAAACAACCATCCCTCTCATTTATTGCTCAACTATTGGTTATTAAATACCGCTATTATTGAGTATTTGACAAAGACTAATGCGCTTTCTCCTGAATGTAGATCACATTAACTAAGATACGTTTTACATTTATCCACTCCCCTACATTTTCCATTGATCCACTCCCCTGCACATCCTCTACTCCTCCATTACAATTGGGTTTGGGAAAAAAGGATTAAAATTTTGGGAGAACTTGTAAAATGCTCCTCCATATTCATCAAGTCTCTAACGAAATGGGCATCTGACTATTACTTCTGATGGAATCGGTATATGATAATATGTCGTTCTAGAACAAATTCCCAAATGTGGTGATCAACACCACAACTCGGTCAAAAGGATTGATCCAAATAGTAACAGTTTTCAGACAGATGTTAATTCTATTAGTTGTGATTTCACTAGATTCCCCACACAACATAACAATGGTACAACAATCTCATATTAATATCGACATCAACCAACAAAACCACTCACGTTATTTGGTGCAAATATGTGTGAACACAACTAACAAAACATTGGGCAAATTTTGGTGGGTTTTGCCATTTTGGTTGTCTAAGTCACTTACGTGCTCATTGTCCTTCGTGGCTATATGATTGATGACCAATTTCTTTTCATCAGATGACCAGCACCCCAACTTTTTTTTTTACCTTTAAACCTTCCCAATATCACTTCATATGTAAAAAATAACTGAGAATATGGGGGCGCTACTTTATCAACAGTATAGGATCAATAAAGTTTAATTTAATATTAATTAGATTTATTATGAGATATATTAAATTTAACAACATGATAATTTCTGTATTCAAACTTCTGTGATCCATAATGGATTAAGCAAAGTCTTTCAGTAGAAATCACATAAGAGAAATTTTTGGCCAACGCATTTCGAACCAATAAGTGTGGTTCGTCATCAGGACCAGATGAAGAGGCGGACCATGGCAAAGGCTTAAATAGAGAGAAATGTAGAGACATAATTTCAAGTAACGACTATATTAAATGACTAGTTTTGAAAAATAATATTTAAATAATGATATTAGTTTATTAATTTATTCAAAATACTAATAGGTAACGGTTATATTAAACGACTAGTTTTTGAAAATCAATATTTAAATTAATTTATTAAAACCAAATATTACTAGTTTTTGAAAAATAATATTTAAATAATGATATTAGTTTATTAATTTATTCAAAAATTATTAATAAGTAACAACTATATTAAACGACGAGTTTTTGAAAAATAATATTTAAATTAATTTATTAAAGCCAAATATTACTAGTTTTTGAAAAATGATATTTAAATTATGATATTAGTTTATTAAAACAAATATTAATAAGTAACATCTATATTAAGTAGCCAGTTTTGACAAATAATATTTAAATTAAGTTATTAAAAAAAAATCAAATTCAAACTCTAAACAAGGAGGGAAGTCCAAAATTATATAAAAAGAAGTCAAGGCCCTAATCCAGACAAGATCATTTGATAAATAAAATAATTAATGGAAAAAAAAAAACAAAAAAAAAAATAATATAATACACAAGTCAAAAGAAATAAATAAATAAAAATAAAATTAAAATCATAAATATATATATATATATATATATATATAATTATATTATATATATATATTATATAATCAAAAAATTATATTTAAATCATTTAATTGGACCAAGCCTTATTGCAATGCAACATTTTCATAATACATTGGCATGTTGATAAATATCTCACAAATTTTATACCATAACTTGTTTAATACTTTTCCATTTGTCAATGGCATGACTATGATTTAGGCTGGGCATTGTCTACTTAAGTTGGTGATTTTTTTTTTTCAAAAAATCTAATCTCATGAGTGTTTGAATTGTTTTATTAATAGTGGAAATGGATTCAGTTCTATCAAGAATTTATGAGGCACCCAAAATCACTTAAGAACTCAGACCTAAATTTCCAAAAAAGTATACTAGACTTTTTCAAAATCCTATTAAAATTTTCATTACTTTAGAAATTGTGACCTCATTAAACTAGCCTTATGTTAAATATATTTTTAGCCTATATTTCTTTATCTTGCTATATATTTTCATTCAATGTGGAGCTAAGTTCTACATACCTAATAACCACTCCTCTCACTTATTAAAATAAAATAGATTGGTCCTATACCGTCCAAATCCCACTATTTTTAGCTAAAATATGTAATTTTAATTTGTTTAATTTTAATGTGCTTTTCATAAATCCTCAAATTTCATTAAATATAACTTAAAAATTAACCGTCCAAATCCCACTATTTTTAGCTAAAATATGTAATTTTAGTTTGTTTAATTTTAATGTGCTTTTCATAAATCTTCAAATTTCATTAAATATAACTTAAAAATTAATTAATTAATTAATTTAAAATTGAGATTTTTGATATGAAATGAAATTTTTTTAGAGTTCCCGATTTATCATATTAAATTTTGTTTTCCAATGTTTTGAATCATCAAATATGATTTATTTTCAAAATCATTTATTTATGTAAAATACTCATGGTTTAAAAAATTTGCTAAAAAAAATAAAGATATAACCTAGCATAGTCACTAATCTTTTTAATATGTAAAAAAATCATATAGTTTGACTATTTTTCATTAAGAGTCAAGAGGCAAGGACAAGGTGTGTAGCACTTATTTAATCAGCAGAAACTTATACTTTACTAAAAGACGTTCCAAGTTCCAACCTATTTTGTTGTTTTTTCAGGAGTTGTCTATAATGTGATTTTTTGGAGATTCCGGTGACTGAATGGAATCCGGCGGAAGAAATAGAGGTTAAATATTGGTTTTTAGCTTTTAAAATGGTTTTTTAACTGCATATTTGGATTCAGCACCTTGAAAAACCCCTGGGACCTTTTGATTGTGCAAAAGCTAGCTATCAAACTTGAGATTCCAATAAATTGATGTCGGATTTTGACCAAAAAAACTTGCCAAAAAGAATTTCAAAAATTCTCATTATAAACAGCTACCTTCTTTTCTGTAAATTGCTTTTAAACTTATGAAAAATCTACGAAATCAAGACTCTGTCTTGACTTATATAATCCGCTTAAACAATGTTGAACGTTCGAAGCTCCAACCTACCTCCATGCTACTGGTATGGTCATCATTTTTGAATGTTCTCCTGGTATGGCCATCGATTTTGAATGTATGAATATCTACGAATTCTAGAGTGATGACTTGACTTGCATTACGAGTTCACACCTGGAATAAATCGGGATGGTCTTCACGTCTTTTACTGGTCCTCATTCTCGAATGCATACGTTCATATTTGGATGTATCAAATAAAGTCAATGAAAACAGACTGCTGTTATTATTTTTTTAAATATAAAAAGATGTTAATGAGGACACATTGGCTTGATGGTAGAATTTTTTGGTTGGAATGGGAATTTTTATTTTTATTTTTTTTAAATAGAATATTACTTAAATGCTTTTTCCGATGGTGGAAAATAATATTAAGAATTTTGGATACGATGGAAAATAATATTAAGAATCTTGAATATCCAAAATCATAAAGTTTGACCATTATAATTTAGATTTTTAAAAATTTATATTTAATTTTATTATAATCTTATCAGAATTTCTATGATTTTCTAAATTAATTTATAAGTTCTTTAGACTAAGCTTCCAGAAGAAGTACTTCCTCGTGATTTAATATGCCTGTCTTGAGGCGGGTGGCCGCTTTCATTAGGCCAGTCAAGTCTTCGGTTTGGTCCAAATATTTAAAAGAAATTGATAGTTGCTGACAGATAAGAATCAAAGTTGCGTTGCCCCTGAATATGGTTGGTCCAATGGAGGTGACATTGTCTTCCGTCAGAGGTGGGTTGCAACTTCTAGGTCGCCTCCTGACAGCAAAGGAGAGGAGAAAACAAAGACATGCATGTGACATTGTCTTACGTCAGAGGTGGGTTGCAACTTCTAGCTCGCTTACTGATAGCAAAGGAGAGGAGAAAACAAAGACCACGCAGGCCGAAACAAAACAGTTTCAGGGGACATTAAGAAACACAGAGTTTAAAGCTCGGAAATTAGGCGCAGTCGCAAAACAGAGTAACGCGCAGTAATAGACAGGCATGAAAATATCTGGCCCACCACATAGGTAATATTGATATTACTTTATTATTATATTATTTACAAAGGAAGACATGCTTATCTCAGAGAAGAGGCTCAGCTAAAAATCATATGTAATTAACACTTCAACTTTCAGGGCGGCCATCTGTTGGTGTCCTCCCGATCCTCTGCTTCCGGAGAACTTCATAAAAATTGCTGTAACCATGAATACAATTTGTTATGGCAAATGGACCGCATCCATAGCTCCAGTAGTGATGCTCTTGTGTTTATTCTCTGTCATCACTGCTCAACCGGGTATGTGTTGGAACATTCTAACTCCAAGAAAAGGCTTCCGTATTCGCTCCTCTCGTTGAACGCCCTTTCTAGGATTTGGTTAACAAGATATTCGATTCGTTAATTATTTTCTTGTTGTGTGCAGGATTTCTGAGTATCAGTTGTGGGGGTAAAACAAATCACACTGGGGAAAACAATATAACATGGATACCTGATGCTCATTACATAGACGTCGGTCAGTCAGCCGACATTGGGGACGCCATTGGGAACGCCAGTCGACTTGGCTCTTATGCCTCTTTATATGGCTCTTACTTGCACACAATGCGTTATTTCCCAAAGCCTCTTAACAAGTCTTGCTATCAGTTACCTGTGACTCCTGATGTGCCTCACCTCTTAAGATTATGGTTCCCCTCAGGATTTTTCTTCCCCAATCGCCAATCGTCAATTAACTTCGATTTCTCTATTGAGACAATGGATATGTCGTTTGTGCAAAGCGTAATGATATATATTTACTCTTCTCCATCTTCTTACGAACATATATTGGTTACTAAGGGCAGAGTGCTGTACATTTGCTTGGTCAAAACGTCGGAGACTGATGATCCCTCTATCTCTGCTATCGAGATGAGGAGGCTCCAACATGGCATGTATAAAGACGCTCAGCCAGGAACAATCTTGTTTGCATTATCAAGATTTGATGTTGGTGGAAATTCGAGATGGGTTAGGTGAGCATTTTGAACTTTTTATATTTACCCATGGAAATCAAGGCAGAAGAATAAATTGTAATAAATTTAAATCTCGCACTTCCACCTGCAATGAGACTTACAGATATTTCAACTAATTTAGAAGCGGTTGAGCAGAGTCCATAATTTTTTGAGCAATGATTGACATGCATAGCTTTGTATGGTTGATTGACCAGGTATCCTCAGGACAGATTTGACCGAATCTGGACGCAAGATTCACAACAAGGAGCTTATTTACAGAATATAAGTTCGATAGAGGCTATTTCAACAAACAATACCAATGACCTTCCTCCAACTGCAGTCTTGCAAACTGCGGGGGTTGTAAACCTCTCTTACTCCATTTATTTGGAGTTTTCACTACCATTCATCGGGCAAAACATAGCCTACGATGGTCCGACATTACTGATGTTTTATTTTGCAGAGGTCGAGAGGCTGAATATGTCTCAATCTAGATCATTTTCATTCTCCGTGGTTGCTTCATCACTACCTGAAACCATTACTTTGAGGCCAAATTATTCTGCGCAAGAGATTACAATCCATGGAGATAGTGGCACTCCATGGATATATCTGCAAAATAGCAGTGACTCCAGCCTTCCTCCTATAATCAATGCTTATGAGTATTACGGGCTACTTCATTCTGGCCCCACAACAAATTTGCAAGATAGTAAGATTTGTCCTCACTAAATTTCTCGCAAGTAAATTATGATATTGCAAATCAATTTGCCTAACGAAGTTCTCAAACTGCAGCTGCGGCTCTTAACGCTATCAAAAGTAGAGTTGACATAAAAGGTTGGATTTCTGCTGATCCTTGCTATTTGATACCGTGGGAAGGAATTAGCTGTGAGAGCAGTTCCGTGGAAGAAAGAATTGTTGGAATGTAAGTTAAATTCTCCGATTTGTTTACAGCTGAAATCTTGAAGTCATGAGGCATATAAGCGAAATCGTAACCTGCCACGATGATACTGTTGCTGCCAGAGATCTGTCAGGAAGGAATCTTACAGGATGGGTGCCTAGCTATTTTGCAAAGTTGACTGCATTAGTTAATCTGTAAGCAAAATTAGACCCTACTTTTTTTTCTGTATAACTAGATAACCCTTCGAAGTACTCGAAATTAGAAGTCGGTAGAGTAGAACAAATACCAATGACGATTACAAATTCTCTCCATGTCCTCGTGTTTCTAGCTTGCCAATATTCTTGATGGGTGTATTAGTTGTTTATAAGTCTTCCACATGGGAATATACAACTCTGGCTCCGCTTTTGCAGGGAACATGATTTGCGTTTGCATGTTATATCAGGCACCAATCATCTGCGCAGCATTATCCATTCGTTTGAATGTTATATGTAGGCCAATAATCATATGTGCTGTAATTACGATTGTGTGTTGGAATTAGCAGGTCATTTGACAATAATCACTTAACCGGACCATTGCCAAATTTGGCCAATCTAACCTAATTGGAGCGACCGTCACTTTATTTTCAAGAGAACTTTTATTTTCTGGGTTCCTTTGTTGCTATGCATTTTCACTAGAACAAATATTTACTTAATTTACTTTGGTTACTATGCATATATTTACAAAACAATAACCTTAATTGTACTCCTTCCTCTTTTCTCTTACTCAATGTTTTTGAATAACCAATTTGTGCTTGGAAATATTAATCTCTAACCACTGCGTTAAACACCCTAACAGCAGCTATATTTGTCAGAGGTAATTTTACTGTGCAGTGCGGATTATTTCGCAACACATCACAGAAGTTAAGACATTTAATGAAATTTGGTAAATGTGGGCAAATATTGACTGTGCCACTATTGCTTAAGCTCCACATACACGGGCTATTTTGTCATCTATTAATGTCAATTTGTATGTTGAGATAAATTATAAATATGTGTCGGGTATTTTTGTTCAATGGGAAAATACCAAAACCAAACATTATGCACACAGAGGCTATGCTCTGTTTTCCTTTGCTCCAGGATCTTTTTGCACAGAGGACCCTTTTTAAAAAAAATGCTGAGAACAGAGTATTTTGCCACCATAAAAGATCTCTATTCATTAAAATAAAATGACTGATATACATTCATCCTCTTTGCTGAGAGGGATTTACCAAAAACAACATTCAACCATAACTCTGTTTTCACCTGAGAAATTACTAAGACATATTCATCCTCTTTCACTTAGAGGGATTCATCAAAACATTACATTCATCCTCTTTCACTCAGAGGGATTCACCACAACATTACAACAGAGATTACTCTGCCTCCTTTGAAATTTTACACCACTGTGTGTAAATATTTCATTTACATTCACTGCTGTGTGAAAACAAAAATTACAGGGATTTACAGATTTACCTTTTCACTGCTGTGTGAAACTATTCATGGTTTTGAAACCAAAACTGCCCCTGGTTTTCTTCATTCACTTCACTGCTTCTCTATGCATTCTTTCTTACAATTCTTACATTACTCAAGAAAAGGTTTTTACGCTGCTGCTGCGTTTTACCATTTTCTCATCAAACATTTCAATCCACAAAAATATTCATGCACACTCCTGTGCGTTCTCTTCTCTCTTTGCTTCACACTGCTGTGCTTATTTCTCCATTGCTCTCTCTTATGCTTCGCACTGCTGTGCGTATTTCTATTGCTCTTACTTGCTTCGCACTGCTGTGCGTATTTCACAATATCATTATCATATGACTTACCAGAGGGAGGACTTACATCCCATACTTCCGTAAAAAGAAGACAGCGAAAATTAAATGCTTTCACTGATATTTTTCCATGCCCATACTCCCGCTCAGGAAGAATTAAAACTTCACCATACCAACCACAGTAAATATCATTTACTGTCTTACTGAGATAAATGGCGGTAGGAAGACTTACACTTCACGTCAAAAATCCTTTCCCTTTCCCAGGCTTTTACTTCACCCATTATAAAATATGCTTTTGGAACTATATCGGGTCCAGGCTTTATCGCATGCCACACATATGTGTACCCATTGTTTCTGCGGATTGCGAAATCCCGATCACCACATGCCCGATATATATATTATAATATATGGCTGTAATTTATATAAAGAAAATAAAACAACCCACTGGCGGACCCGAAATATCTTTAAGCAAAATGTTGAGCAGCAGTCGGGTCCACAATATCGGGTGAGAGCTTATCGCATGGGAAAGAGGCTGCTCACTTGGTTTTCCCGATAGCGAAATATTTGTGGACCCGATAATCTATTAAAATGGATTAATACCATTGTCGGGTCCGGGTTATCGGCGATTGCTCATCGCTAATAATAAAAACTCCACTTCCATTTCGCCGATGCGATATCGGCAATTCGGTCATCGCTCAATCGCTGAACTTCCTGTGTCGCTGACTGCTCATCGCTGAAGTCGCTGGGCTGAATCGCTGGGGTTGCTGGGATCGCTGCACTCACGCGCAATTGGAATTACAATTTTCAACAATATGAATGTAAAAGTCATTTTGTGAGAGAGTCTAATAGGTGGGGAGGAGAAAATTGTGGAGCAAATTTTGATGGGCCTGTGAAAACAACAGTTATGTGTATTACTCAAACTCCTTATGAAATGTAAATCACTGCAAACCTTTATTTTTACTTGGTGAATGAGCCTCAGTCTGATATTATAGATGTATTTTTATGAATTAGAATTTAATCCTAAATTTTATTGTGTTACTCCAAACTTACTCTATTTTACAATGAGTAAATTCTGTGTTTTATTAAATCTCTGTATAGCTACGCCTAATCCCTTGTATAACTGCCGGAAAATCCTTGATGCAGCTGAACTATTCTCGAAACTCCTCCTTTACACTGCTTCTGCCGTCTGCCTCTCCGCGTAAATCCTTTTTTTTTTCTAACATTTGTGTTAAAATTAACAGGTCACTAGACGATAATGACTTCACTGGACCAATGCCAAATTTGGCCAATCTAACCAAATTAGAGCGATTGTAAGTTACTTTCCCACACAACTTTCATTTCGTAGGTTCTTTTATTGATATACATTTTCATAAAACAAAAGTTTAGTTTGGTTACCAACTTACTATGCAGATATTTACAAAACAATAACCTAAATGGTACTGTTGAGTGGCTATCTGATTTAATATCTCTTCAAGAATTGTAAGCTTTTCTCTCTTTTTTTTTTTTTTTTTTTTTTTTTTTTTAATTCAAAATTAAATAGATTTAATTTGCTGTACCATTTACCTATTTCTGTTGAAATTAACAGGTCACTCAACCATAATCAATTCACAGGACCAATGCCAAATTTTGCCAATCTAACCAAATTGGAGCGACTGTAAATTTCTTTTAAACCAAAAAAAAATATTTTTTGGATTTTTTTGCGCTATTTATTTTCACGAAACCAAAATTGACTTTGATCACTATGCAGATATTTACAAAATAATAAACTGAATGGTAATGTTGACTGGCTATCTCATCTAAAATATCTTCAAGAATTGTAAGTCTTCCTCTTTTCTCCTTTTCTGATTTGATTTTTAGAGGTTTTTTTCAAAACTAAATAAAATTAATTATTAAATTTTGACTCTGGTTTTAACCTTTTATCACTCGACCCTGGCTCTTTTCTCTTATTCAATGTTTTTAATAACTTATTTGTGCTAAAATTAACAGGTCACTTGACCATAATGACTTGACGGGACCAGTGCCAAATTTGGCCAATCTAGCTAAATTGGAGCGGTTGTAAGTTACTTTCCCACACAACGCTCGTTTTTCATAGGTTCTGTTGTCGCTTTCGTTTTTCAGAGGGAAAAAAGGTTTCTGTTGTTGCTATACATTTTCATAAAACAAAAGTTTACTTTGGTTATTAACGCACTATGCAGATATTTACAAAACAATAACCTAAATGGTACTGCTGAGTGGCTATCTCATCTAATATCTCTTCAAGAATTGTACGCCTGCCTCTTTCCTTTTTTATTTTTAACCTCTTTTTTTGCTTTTTTCCCTGCAAATTAATTAAATAGAATTATTTCGGTGTAGCATTTACCTGTTTGTGTTGAAATTAACAGGTCACTCAACGATAATCAATTCATGGGACCAATGCCTAATTTGACCAATCTAACCAAACTGGAGCGACTGTAAATTCCTTTTAAGCAACAAATTTCATTTTATTGATTACTTTTGGTTATTTATTTTCACAATACCAAAATTGACTTTGATTATTATGCAGATATTTACAAAATAATAAACTGAATGGTAATGTTGACTGGCTATCTAATCTAAAAAATCTTCAAGAATTGTAAGTCTCCTTCTTTTCTCCTTTTTCCAATTTGATTTTTAGAGTTTTTTTTTCAAAATTAAATAAAATTAATCAATAAATTTTGATTCGGTGGTTTTAACCTTCTTTTGTCACACAGAAATATAGAAAACAATAATTTCAGCGGTGTATTTCCTGCTCAACTTCTCCATAATTGTTCGTTGAAGCTCAAGTAATAATATCCTATTTAATATTTCTTATGCTCGGGCACAAACTTGTTTTAAAATTTTGAGGTTCAAATTGATTAGCATTGATTTTTTTTGCCACATATGATAACAATGAATCTACTTCAATCTCTATCTAATCTAAATCCATGAAGTTTATGGGAAACGATAATGAATGCGCTTCAAATTTTAATTAATTCAGCTGCGTGATGTTTATGGAAAAATGTGTTTTTTGGTGTGTTGCAGTTACTCGGGAAACCCCTACCTACAGATCGGTCAGAGGGAATGTAATCTCCAGAATGGAAACACGAATAAAAGCAAGGATAAAAACAAGAATGAAAGCACGGATAAAAACAAGAATGGAAACACAGATAAAAACGTGCATAAAAACAAGAATGAAAACACGAAATTGGTGGTTGTCCTCGGAATTCTATTCATCGCTTTGATTATAGATCAATTTGTAAAATTGAAAATAAAAGAGAAGCCTGTAACTACCGAAAGCAGTGGAGCGAAAAAGGAACACAAACATTTCTTGAAGCAAGGTAAGTATTAGAAATATTATTCTAGTGTGGACATAGTTAAAGTGTGCCTCGTAAATGAAAAATGGTTGTGCTTGTTTTCCATGAACGATTTGAAGACCGCTCAAAGATTATTGTGCCAAATACAACAAAGTCCCGTGCCTTCACTCTAGATGAGATGATAGCTGCTACACAAAGCTTTACTCGGGAGATCGGACGAGGAGGATTTGGATCTGTGTTCTTTGGCGAATTACCCCAAGGAAAAACTATCGCTGTGAAAGTGCTGTCACTGTCCTCCCATCAAGGAATTCAAGAGTTCTTGAATGAGGTAATCATCATTTATAAATTATAATAGGGTTCAATTCAATGTGTCCAATCACAATGTCAGTTTTTGCTGCATCTTAACTATTATGCGTATCTCATGAGCAGGTTGATCTTCTTTCCAAAATCAACCACAGGAACTTGGTATCTTTATTGGGCTACTGTAACGAAACCGACCAAGTTATGCTGATTTACGAGCACATGTCAGGAGGGTCCCTAAGAGACCACCTTTATGGTAAATTATATTACTCTAAAATATGTTTCTTTTAGTCAATAGAATAGCCAAGGTAAATGACAAGCATCTGCTTATTTTACAGGTTCTAGTGCAGAAAACTCGGATCTAAATTGGAAAAGAAGGCTCAAAATAGCTTTAGATGCAGCGCAGGGTAATTGTTTCCCTTAATTATTTTGATGAACTATAGAAATGTATGGATGGTAAAATAGCTGTAGATGTGTCTCATGTAATCGATCTTGGATTTCTATGTGAAGGCCTGGAATACCTGCATGTGGGTTGCACACCAAAAATTATTCACAGGGACATCAAGACGGCCAACATCCTTTTAGACAGCAATTTTAATGGGAAGTTGGCCGATTTCGGTCTTTCAAGGATGGCAACTGATGTTGCTGCTACTCATGTTACCACTGCAGTGAAAGGAACGTTTGGATACCTGGATCCAGAGTATATAACTTATTCTCTCTGCAATATTCTTTCTGTTAAATGAAGAATTGAATGAATCATTAAAGAGTACATGTAATTTTTTAGCCATACTTGTTATCTAATTTTTTTTCCCGGGCCAAAATTTCACAGGTATTACAACACTCAAATGTTGACTGAGAAGAGTGATGTGTATAGTTTTGGAGTGTTGTTGTTAGAGATCATAACCGGTAGACCACCCATAGATACCAATTTACCTGATGAAGAAGTGAACATCGTTCGATGGGTAAGGAACCTTACAATCAATCATCCAAAATATAAATATTTAACAACACTGACAACACAATATTTAGTAGTGCATCTTCTGCTAGAGGCTAACAATAAGTATTGGCGTGGCATATTTACAGGCGACACCGTATCTACTAGACACTGATGAAAATGGTGGTGGCAAAATAATAGATGTGATAGACAAGAGGTTGTGTGGAGGTTACGACATGAAATCTGCGAGCAATGTTGCCAAAATAGCGATGAGATGTGTTCAGGCTTTACCGTCACGTAGGCCGACTGTAAGTGAGGTAGTGGCGGAACTCAAAGAGGCTATCAAAGTTGAGGAGGATAAGGATTGTATTTCGATTGCAGAGGAGAATGGTATCCAAAATGGGGATGTGTCCACGAAACGCGAAGGAATGGAGTGGAATGATGACAGTTCCAACATGCCAAATGTAGGAAGATAACTTAGCGACAAAAGGCTAAAACTGTCTTGACAAGACTGTTCTCATGATGATGAGAGTCTGTAGCATAATTAAATTTTAATAGCATGATCGCATTTAATGAATATTGTAATATTGTAATAACTAAGCAGAAAGGTTAGTAACAGAATTACCATTTTAGATGACTCTTGCATTTGGCTTTATTAAGGTGTCCCAATGATGTTGAGCAACTAACTTCTGTAATATGTTTAATTTTTGCATAAATATTTAGTATTTTTAAATAAATATTTAGTCCTTAGCCTAGATCATCATACAACTATTCAGAAAGGTGTTGACATATCTATGGAATACCTAAAAGATGTTGACATATCCATGGAATCTTTTAGAGGGACCGGTCCAGAAAAGGAATCAAGTTTGATGACAACTTGTCATCATTGTAATAACAAGATCGACGAGTTTTCCATGGAAATTGTTCTCTTTGAGGTTGTAGCAAACTAAGGTACTCTCGTGTCTACCTTGAGTAATTTTCAATTATATTTTCCTATTTGATTTGCTTTGCTAAGTTGTGCACAAGGACTTTTGAAAATAAATTCAAATTCAATATATATTTTGAAATATTTAATAAATAAATATATATTTAGAAACAAATTATTTTGTGTTAAATTGAAATACATGTTTATAAATAACCCTAAGCTTCCTAGTTTCATTCCTTACTTTAGTAGAGATGTAGGGAATTTTGAAAATTAAAATTCACTTGTTAAGCAATTCATATGGAGTGTGAAGGGACATGCTTTGATATGTAATAAGGGATGATGCCATCACTTTACTCAACAAGGGGAATAGTTGTGATGCAGCATAGTCCTGCCTCTACCTCTATTTAATTGATTTTATTGCTAATATTTTAGTAAGTAATTGTTTTATGCAATATTATTGATGATATTTTAAGTGTAAATTATGTTTATCTTCATATTCCTGAATATCTTTTCATGTTTTCAAATATGTTTCAAATTAGGCCATTGTGAAGAAGTGCAAAAGAACTCTATTGTGTGGAGAGTTTCACATTTCGTGCACATTTTTGTCTCAGCCCATGCTTGTTCCACACGATGTCTGCACAACTTCTTCCGTACACACTACATGCTACATCTGCACACACAACCCTATAGTGTGGAGAGGTCTGCATTTTGTTCACATGTTTGCCTTGAGACAAGTGTATTATTAATTGTTAAATATGTTGGCATTAAAGGCTTTTATTGCTAATATTTTCGTAAGCAATTGACATATACAATATTATTGGTGATATTTTAAGTGTAAATTATGCTTATCTTCATATTTCCGAATATCTTTTCATATTTCCAAATATCTTTCAAATTAGGCATATGTGTGGAAGTGTGGAAGAAATTTATTGTGCGGAGAGGTCCGCATTTCGCCCATTTTCCTATGTGAGCCCATGCTTGTTTCACACTGTTTGCTTTGCACAACAATGTTTGCACAACTTCTTCCATGATCCGGGTCTGGGTGTGACAAAGGACCCTTCCAAGGCCTTTTACTTTCGTGATATGTTAAATTGCATTTTTAAAAGAACATAAATGAATAAATTTGCGTGTTGTAAAGAAGAGGAACATGAAATTCATCAACACATGAAAACATAAGCCATTGATAACAGAGTTCGTTCAGGAGGGACTACGTCTCCGGACCCCGATGTCAAGATGGTGTAGGTCACTGCATTAAGTGTTGTCAATGGTGATGATGTACATAAGAGGTGATGTCACTATCATACAAAGAAAATTCCCTCACGCAGAAGTGGCTCTAAGAGATGTTTCGCTACAGGAACTCTCAGTCAAACGGACTCCTATCAGTATGACATAAACTCATGCATGAGGATAATGAGCATCCCACCAACATGACATAAACGGGATCTCAATGCAAACATACATGGCGACAACATGATTATCCCATCAACATGATGACAAAGGGATCTCAAACAAAACATGACGAATCATGACAACAAGCACATCTCACAAATGATTCTGCGTCACATTAAGCAGGAATCATGAGACAAGTAAGAAAACAAGATCCCACATCAAACATCAAATAGGAATCTGTGTAACACAATGCATCTCATAGCGAAATGAAGTACATAAACATACTGCATATACCTCACATCTAGGGGCTATCTGAAGAAAAGGATGTCAAGTTGCTGAAGCTGTTTGTACCATCGATCTCATGGCGTCGAATCGCATGGGAATGACTGCTCGCACATGAATGCTGATACCTGCACTCCACATAGAAAAGTGGCCAAAAAATGAAATGAGAAAATGGAAAATTTGACTATACCATCAGATTTGTGGCGTCAAATAGTGCAAAATCAACTGTCAAATTTCTGAATTCTGAGAAAGTGGAAATATGGGCTTAAGGAATCTTTTAGATTCCCCCCAAATTCCTCAAAGATTCCCTCCTCTAGGTCCTCTACAAATTTGGTTCTCAGATCAAAATTCTAATTGCACCATCAGGTTCGTGTTACTGAGAGGTGTAATATCGACATAAAAATTGTCCAATTTGGAGACTACAAAAATTTCACCCTCTTGACAATTTTGCCTAATCATGGTTCCGCCTGTGTTTTTCTCAAGTTCATGGTTCCACCCTGCATTAAAAATTAATTAAAAAATGCCTCGATTTTTGTGCGCGCTCCTCCATGTTATTGGGCACACTGACAAATGAGGTTTATATAAATTTTTGTGGCAAACTTTTCAATGTGGGTTGGTTGGCGCATTGGTGGAAAAAGGTAATCGTTGAGGAGGGGTTGGGGGATCAAATCCCGCCCCTCTTTTTTTTGTTACATAGTAGTTCAATTAACCAAAACGGGGATGGGTCAACCAGTCTAGCGGCCCGCTCCCCATAACTCCCTCCATAATACATTACCCACCGACGTGTTCGCTAATGTATTAAAAGTTGTTTAGAGGGGGTCGTTGGGGTGTGATGCATTGTTTGGTTGCATGTGAGGGTGCTCGGTAGGCAGGCCGGCCACACCAGCCAGGCGGGTTTGAGCCTTGCCACCCTCGGTTCAATAACAGGCAACATGGGTGAGGCGTGGGTCGGGTCCACCGGAGGTGGCTCGCCCCGCCTTATATAACTTGTTATATTGTTCGGTGGGTTGAGGGCCGATGGGGGTCATGGCCCATCGGCCAATTTTAATTTTAAAATTTTATATGTTAGTTGGGGGGGGGCAGTGGCGAGGTTGGTCGCCCGCTATGTAGTATACCTAGGGGGGATAATATGGGGTACAAAGGGAGGTGCCCAATGGAATAATGTAATAATGGATGGGAAATAGTAATAAATAAGGTGGTTAACTCGTACCATGTAAGGGACCACAAGTAGTTAGCAATAATGTAATAAGCCCGTGGTATTAGATAGATGGTATTGAGGGAACCATGGTAATGACCCATGGTATTGTATGTATGAGGCCTATATAGAGGCTAGAGACTCCACATTGAGAAATGTCAAGGAATATTGTATGAACAGTCATATGGCTTGTGGAGTGTTCTCCTTCCTTGAGGAGTGAATGTATAGTGTTGCCCTACCTTAAGGGTTTGATTAATAAAGAGAAGCATTCTATCTATATTCAGATCTTTTTATTTCTGGTGTTATCTATAGTTATTGGGTATATTGGTATCATTTCATATACTTGCAGGTCAGATCTATAACAAGTGGTATCGGAGCACTTTCTTGGGAAAAAGTGGAGATTTTTTTTTTAAATTTTTGTAGGAACTTTCTTGGGCGGCGTGTTTACAGATCAAATCTATATGTTTTGGGGAAAAATCTGCAAAATCTAATTGCAGATCTAGATTCTTTGTGAAAAAATACCCAAGTTCAAAAAAAAATTGGCCAAATCGGAGTCTGGATGAGGGAGATATCGCTGAACTAAAAATCAGTGGTGTTGTAGACATTTTTCGGGGCGGCGAATTTGCAGATCAAATCTATATGATTTGGGGCAAAATCTGCAAAATCTAATTGCAGATATGGGTTGTTGATGAAAAAATACTCGAGTTAGAAAAAAAATAAAAATAAAAGTGATGATTGATGCTATGTGATTTGTTCTCCACATTTCATTAGTTTCAATCCCACTTCTTCACCCCTGTGAGCATCACCCGATGCAATGAGTGCTAAGTGAACTATTCAAAAATCATGAGAAATTAGTCAGTTACGACTACCTCTCATGGAAATGGTCATACGTTTGAATGACTTACTTAACGCAGTTGAATCCCAAAATGATATCTAATAAATAAATAAATCGGCCAAATTGGAGTCCAGATGAAGGAGATCTCGCTGACTTAAAAATCAATGTTGTTGAGGACATTTTTTGGGCGGCGAGTTTTTGGATCAGATCTGGATTGCTTGTAAAAAATACCCAAATTCAAAACAAAAAAAATTAGTCGAATCAGAGTCCGGATGCGGGAGATATCGCTGATTTAAAATCAACGCTTTTTTTTTTTTTTCAGAATTTTTGCTGATGGCAGGAGAGTTGCAGTGCGGATTTGAAATTCTAGTGCCTAGATTGGGATTTCTACCACATGAGACGATGCAAAATAGTTGTTCCATTTCCAAAAACAGGTCATAATAGCGATTCTGAGCAATATTGACGGAATTGTGGCCATTTCAAATTTTCGCCAAGTGAATTTTTTTTCAAAACACTCTTCATGGCAGATATTAATTAACACTAAGTTCCATGATTACTCTAGGAAATCAATATGATTTAAAAGAAATATGTAAATAGGCATGAAATCTATATAAAAAGATTAATAAAGTGTTGTAATAAATCTTAATATAAAATTTGAGCATGTGCAGGAAAAGGGTAACCATCTTGTACTAGTGCAGGAAAGAAGGGTCTTTTATTAAGATAAAATAGAGGTTGATATTGATGGAAATGGGGTAGAAAATAGGGCAATTTAGGATACCAACATCCTCCCATCCCTAAGTTGTTGTGTGTCCTCACACAACATTTTACCTCTGCAAAAAAAACCTTCAAAAATGAATGGCCAACTCCTCAGTGCTGCACTTCAATGTTTATTCCTGTCTTTACTATCTTTAGCTTCTTGTCTTAGGCTTTTCGCATTTGCTTAGTCACCTTCTTCAGGCGTCTATAGCATCTGGAAGCCCAGTATTTCCATACCTTTACCTGCTGCTTCTACCTCTTTACTTCTGCCAGTAACTCCACCTCACTCTGTTTTTGCCAACTCTGCTCTTTCATGACCTGGTTCAAACCTTCCATGTCATGGACTTGTTTCTCCAGGTCCACTATTCTATTATTGAGGAAGAGAGTAGATAGTGTTGTGCTCAGGTCTTCAGGCGTGAACGCCTTTTCTGCCACAGACTCATCATCAAGGTCGAGGCTGTCGAAATTCTGCCTTATGACATCACTAAGGGTTTCTATGCTCGGGATTTTGCTGTCACTGAGGCTTTGGATGCCCTCACTAATCTCTATGCTAGGAATTTCAGTACCTTATGCGACTAATTCCTTCCGGCTCTTAACACCTTGCTCTCCCAGTTTCTCAGGGGATTCAACAGCCTGTCCTTCCAAATCAATAGGGGTTTTGATTCCCCATTCTTTTACCACTGTTGGGACTTCAGTATCCTGTCCTTCGAAAACCACAAGGTCTTCAATGCCCTAATCTATAGAAACTGTAGCGTCTTCAATGCCCTGACCTTAAAAAACTATAGGGTTTTCAGTGCCCTTCTCTTCAAAAACCGCAGGGTTTTTAGTGCCCTGCTCCTCAAAATCATGGAGGGTCTCCACATCCGGTTCACTGAAATTGTCAGGAGGTTTTTCATGTTGTTCCTCTTCATCCCCCTCTGCTTGGACTTCGCCAGTGTTCGGTGTCGAGTTTGTTTTTCTACTCCTTAGCTTGCTTACAAAAGTTGACAACAGAACGTCGTCTTTTACATTCTCCTCATCCTCTAGAATGTGTGCCACTACATCTGCGAGCATCAAGAGATTATGAACTGTGGGGGAGACTTGGGGCAAGTTGTCGATTACAATTGGAGAACCTAACTGGTTCGTTCCTTGGCCAACAACTTTCCACCTAGCCGAGGTCTTATTTTTCCTTTTCTTTGCTGCAGGTGGATTGTTTTCAATGGTCCTCTTCCCTACCTGCACTGGTAAGCCTTTACTTCATCGCTTGGCAGGAGAAAATGTCTCTGCCTTTCTCTTCTTACTTGCACTTGTGCTAGTAGGCTCTTCTGCACCCCTCGCTCGAAATTCTTTCAGAAATGCCTCCCACATTATTCCCTTTTTTTCTAACTTATTCTTGACCAACATTGTAATGAGTCAATGATGGCAAAGTTTGTTTGCAACCTAGCTTGCACTTCCACTCTGCCTGAGAAAGAAGTGAGGAAATTAATCAGTTTCCCTGCCTCAAAATGTGACAACAATTGAAGGTGGTATACGAAAGCTAGGGTATAACGTCCTTCGCCTGTGACAAACTTCTGTAATATAAACAGTAAATCTCACCATTTCCCGACCATGGTGGTCTGTGGAAGTCTTTTTTTCCAGTTGACCTTAATCTTCTTATCGACCATGAACCAGTGACAACACTTCTTCGCCAACCTCTCCTTTTTAAACAACCTCTCCCCTGTAAGTGGCAGGCCTGTGGCTTGTGAAATGAACTCTTCAGTAATTTTAAACTTTCATGACCTGATCCTGACTTGGCCTTCTTTGAACGTCCTTGCAAACTCTATCACTACAGCCATGTCGAACCCGTCAAATTTTTGGAGGAATGGCAGGAACCCCAATTCTTGCAATAGTGCAAGACTGTTCCTATACTCGGCGGTTTGTTCAATCTCCTATAGCGACTGTGGTTCACTCCTCACAAGTGCCATTTCGAAGCTCCTCCACTTCACTGATCACACCCTCAAAAAAAATTCAGGGTAACTCCAACGTTCACCGAGAATTTTATGTCAGAGGTTCCTCGCCCTCTGTCTTTTTAAACCCACTCGCCTGGCTATGATGGAACAATCCCCTCCACATTGGGTGTAGATTCATGTTAGCTCGTTACAAGTGAATCGTGATGATTGGATGCAGTGGAGGTATAGGCAGCGGTGATGCAACAACTAGAATGATTGGATCACGGGTATGTTAATGATTGTCAGTAATGCGGAATGATTGCAAGGAGGTTGAGTGCAGGATAGGGACAATAGTACCATTCTTCAGTCAGTATCATAATTTAATCAAACATCTTTTAGCATTTATTAAAAAAAGATTATATTTCAATCTTACACATCTTTCACTTTAAATATATTTTCCTAGATTAGTAATTAATGAAACAAACCATCAATTAAAACATGGAGTGAGATAACATATCAACACATGTGTAGAAAAATACAGGCCCATAAATCTTTGATAAAACATTCAGGACTGCGTAAATTACTTTCACAGTCAACTGTATTTCTGCATCAAACCTGCTTGTATTGTTGTGCTTGCATTGCGTTGGGCTTGCACCAGAGACTTTTATCAAACAAGAATATAATAAGACATACTTTTGTAGCTGGAATTTTTTGTAAAAGAAATTTGCCTCATTATACAAGAAAAATGTATTTGCCATCCTTTGGTGCTTTTCAACATGCCTTCTAAACGACTGCATCAAATACTGCAATCAACTTATGAGGGAATAAAGAAGTGGGAAAGGGTAAAAATTTTAGAATGGGAAGGAATATTACAACAAGGATTTCAGAAACAATATCACCAAGAGGGATAAACAAAACAGGATATGTGAAAAAAAATCAAGGGATAAGAGAGATTCTACGAAATCAGGTAAGGGTAGTTTCTTGGAAGAAAAGGAAGGTAATTCATGGGGAACTTAGAAAAGAAACTTAGTGGGAAATTTCGAAATGGGAAATAGAAGAAAGACAATATTTTACCTTAAAATATGCCTGCACTGGTGTAGGGAAAAAAATAACTGCAGCGGGAAGTAAGCGTTTACTTGGATAAAAATGTCCATGCTAGTTACCCCAAACTTGGGTAAGTGCTCGGTTTCGTGAACCTGCTTCTTCTTGGTGGCGGCCAACATATCTAAAAATCAAGTAATCATTCCCTTTTTTTTAGAATTTTGATCTTCCTGCCAGCATGCTCGTTTTCAGGTTGATCCTTCTACAATCAAGTCAGTCAACTGATTTTCACAATTACATCAATTTTTTTTCTTTTTATACTTTTTATTTTTGTCATTTTTTTTATTTTTATTCTTCTTTGATTTATTTTTAATATGGACAAGAAGGAATCAATTATTCAACAGGTTGGTATTATCACCTACCAACTCATTTTCAAATGGTTGTTGGATTTGCTACATAAAATCTCCTTTAGTAAGGGGTTGAAAATATACCTTCAATCTATGCCCATTGACCAGGAACGCAAAATTCCATCCATCAATAGTTTTTATTTCTACCACTCCACTTTCAAACACTTTGACCACCTCATAGGGTCCCATCCATCGTGTATGGAATTTTCCTTTAAAATGTTTGAATCTTTAATTGTAAAGGAGTACCCAATAACTTGGTTGGAACTGCTTTTTCTGAATGGACTTGTCATGCCACTTCTTGCGTCATTGTTGAACCAACATGTTCTACTGAACAACATCCCTTCAAATTTCATCTAACTTGTTTAATTGTAGAAGGCACTGCTTCTGTGCTTCAGAGAGATCTAGTCCCAATTGGACTACAGTCCTGAAAGTCTTGATCTGGAATTCTATTGACAAGAGGACTTGTTTCCCATACACCAACTCATATGGTGTGTGTCCTGTGTTGTTTCTCCAAGTGGTTTGATATGCCCACAATGCTTCTGGTAATTTGTCATCCCAATCCTTTCTGTGCATGTTTACCATCTTTGTGAGGATGGACTCAATTACCTTGTTTGTGGACTCCACCTGACCATTGGCTTGCAGGTGATATGGTGTAGATCTCCTATGCCATATTTTATACTGCTCCATCACACCCTGTACTAGATTAGAAATAAACTATGATCCATTGACAGAAACAATTTCTCTAGGCACACCAAATCTAGTAAAGATTTCAGTAAAAAGAAAATCAACAACTCTTTCAGTAGCAAAAGAAACAACTTTAGCTTCTACCCATTTTGTAACAAAATATGTACAAACCAACATATGCTTTTTATTTGATGATGAGGGATTTATTGGTCCTACAAAATCAATAGCCCATTTTTCAAAAGGTTTAATCATAACCTTAGGACATAAAGGCATTTCATTGGTTTGATTAGGTTGGCTAATTCGCTGATATCTATCACACCACTTGACATATTTTTTGGCATCCTTGAACAAGGAAGGCCAAAAATAGCCAGCTCGTAACACTTTGTATGTAGTCCGCTTATCGGTGAAGTGACCTCCACAAGGTTAATCATGGGTAGATTTTAAGATATCAAACACCTCTTCCCCTCTTACACATCTATGGATGATGAGATCTGCTCCAATGTAAAAGAGATCTCCTTGGATCCAGGAATATGCAGCACTTTTCTGAATGATATTCCGCTTTTCACAAGCGGATAAGTGAGGTGGTAATTTTTCGATGACTAAATAGTTAGCTATGTCAGCAAACCATGGAGATTTTTTTGACACAACAAAAAGATGTTCGTCAAGAAAATCGTCATCAACAGGAGTTGTTTCACCAGGATTATTTAATCTTGAAAGATAATCTACTACTACATTGGATTTCCCTCGTCTATCGACAATAGTAATATGAAATTCCTGTAATAATAGCAACCACCTAGTTACCCTACCACTATTTAATGGTTTATTTATCAAATATCATGTAGAGGAATAATCATTATGTACAAAAACTTCATATCCTACAATATAATCTCTGAATTTATTAATAGAAAAATTTACAGCTAAAAACTCTTTCTCAGTAACAGTATAATTGAGTTCAGCGGGTGACAAGTTTTTGCCAATGAAATAAATAACATAAGATTGTTTGTCTTCTTCTTGTCCTGAAGTTGCGGAAATAGCAGTATCTCAGGCATCAAAGGAAATATGGAATGGCAGGGACTAGTTTGGCCCTCTCAAAACTAGTGCCTAGACTAATTTTTCCTTCAATGTCTGAAAGGACTGTTGGCAAGATGTATACCAAGAAAACTAACTATATTTAGCCAAAAGTCAGAAAAGGGGGGTAGCTATCTTTGAGAAATTATCAATGAATCTCCTATAATATCTCACATGTCCTAGAAAACCTCTCACTTCCCTTTGACTTTTGGGTATAGGAAGACTCAAAATGATTTCTATTTTTGCAGGGTCGACCTGGATACCTTTGTCGGAACTAAGATGGCCAAGAACTACTCCTACCTTGCACATTAATCTGCATTTCTTATCACTCAAGGCGATATGGGCTTCTTGGCAACGAAGAAGGACTTTTTCTAGATTCTTGAGGGCTTCCTAAAATGAATCACCAAACACAGAGAAATCGTCCATATAGATTTCTACGCATTCAAGGTTAGCAAAAATAGCCAAGACTACCCTTTGAAAGGTAGCCAGGGCATTACATAGCCCAAAGGGAAGCACTCAATAAGAAAATTTACCCCATGGACATGTAAAAGTGGTTTTGTCTTGATCCTCAGGTGCTATCTGTATTTGGTTATATCCACTAAAGCCGTCTAGAAAAGAAAAGTAATTCTTACCAGCAAGGGTATCGAGTACCTGATCGATGAAAGGAAGGGGGAAGTAATCTTTAAGAGTGGTTTTATTCAATTCTTTGTAATCAATACAAATGTGCCATCTCCCATCTTTCTTTGGGGTTAACACTAATGGAGATACCCACTGGCTATCAGAAATGGGGTAGATAAAATTAGCATCTAAGATTTTTTGTAATTCTTCCTTTATAATATCTCTTAGAGCTGGGTTCATTCACCTTTGGGGTTGTTGGACATGTCAGGCTCCATCCTGAATATAGATAAGGTGTGTACAAGTTTCAGGAGGGATTCCTTTCATATCTTCATAACCCCATGCAAAGGCATCAAGATGGTTCTGCAACAAATTCACAAGCTGCTCTCATTGAGAAGGATCCAAGTCTGAATTGATATACAAGGATTTACCTAGACTAATCTCAACAAGAGTAGTTTCAAGCTCAAGAGCACACAAAGGTGTCACTAGAGATGGTGATGATGGAGGTAGAGATTCATATCATTTGTGAAAATCTAGACTGAAAATCTGACTCAATGATTCAAAATTGGGCATGGTGTCTAGATTGTTTAGGAAGTCTTGAATCTCACCCTCCTGTGAGGACTCAGAATTATGATGTATTAAGGAAATAGGCTGGGTCTCCTCATCACTATTGTATTCTAACCATAAATTGTCTCAAAGCTCTTGAATGTATCTAACAGGTGGATATAAGGTGAATTTCTTTCTGGAATCTCCATGGGAAATATACATATCACCAGAACAACATCTGATATAAGCATCGGCCATAGCAAGCCATGGTCGCCCCAAGATCAAGGGATGCCCTCCCACAGGATTCTTTGGCTGAAGCATATTGAAATCTGTGGGATATTCCCAAGAATCTAGGGAAACGACCACATCATCCAATACTCCTTCCAGCTTGATTTTAGATCTCTATGCCAATTCAAGCACAATGGGAGTAGGACGAATATGGACCAATCCAAGTTGATCCATGGTTCTCTTGGTCATAACATTAATGGTTACCCCTAGGTCTATAAGTACATTGGAGACAAGGACATTACCTATTTGAACAGAGACAATGGGGTTTCTGGGGTTAGTATATTTTTCCATGTGCATACATCCCATCATCAACTTTGCTGCTTTACCAACAAATTGAATGGTTTGGCGTTCCAATATTCTCCTTCCTAGCTTCTCGAGACAGAGTTCCTTAATGATTTTTGTGCAAATGGGGATCTTTTTAATAGCTTGGAGCAAAGGTACTATTATGAAAATGTTCCTAAGCTTAGAATTCAAGCTAGAGTCAGGAATGGGATCTTTCTTCTCCGCAACTAACCTCTCTAGATAGGGAGGTCGGTTGGGAGAAGATGACAAGGGCTCAGAATGTATAGAGATAGGCTGAATGGTGTCATATTTTTCAAAATGGTCAGGAGTTTCCTCCTCTCTTTTCTCGTTGATAATCACCATGGGTTTCTTATGATTTTCTGAAGTTACCACATTCCGTGATCTCAATTGGAGATCATTAACTCCAACTAGCATAGTCTGAAATCTGGATGAAAAAAGCGGGGTCATAGAATGGATCATTTGTACCGCTTTATTATTGGGGTTGGGTAAAGGTTAAGCAGGCAGCTGAGAAGGTCGAAAAGGTGGAGGTAAAGGTAATGGTGGCATAGGTTGACACAATTGAGGTAATGATGGTTGATGCATTAGGTAAGGTGCATATGTAGGAGGATATGATTTCATAGGTGCATGATAGGAATTATGTGAATGATGTGAATGGTTTGGCCCTCTCCATCCTTATTGCCGAGATTGGGAGGGTTGTCCATATTGATATTGATATTGATTCCCATGTTGCCAATGCTGAGAGTGACCAGTGTTAGGATAGGAATATGAGTGTGCATTATAACCAAAAAAATGTGGTGGAGTTTCAGGAACCATACCTGCACTTACCTAAGGCCAATTCCTTCATGCTCCCATAGCATGCAATTATTCAACTTCAATTCGTCCCCCTTTGAGTACAACTTTCAGCCCAAGTATGGAGGTACATTAGTCTGTAGCATGGTTATCTGCAGAAATTGCACATTTATTAGTTTCTTTAATATCTAGAGGACATTCTCTTAAAGGCTGCTTTCTTCTACATTTAGGACAAAAAATAAATAATATGTCTTGCTCTTCTACAAGTTTTTGCTGAAACTTCAAAGAGTCTATATGCTTACTAACAGTATTCATTATTTCAATTTTCATATTATCCATTTTGTTTTCTAGTCCGATAATCATAACATCAGTAGATTCAGTTTTCCTATTTTTATTTTGAATTCCTTTACCAGATCTATATTGGTTCCTCGTGAATTTCCTGCACAAGTCACAAATTCAAAAAAAATATTTTTGAGCAATATCCTCTTGTCCAACATATTTAAATTATTCCTAGCATCATTAGTAAGCCCACGTAAGAACAAGGTTCTAACAATACTTAGATCAAACTTGTGCTTTTACCTTTGGAGGATGTACAAGAATCTCTCCAAGTAGTCCTCTAGCATCTCATCATCATTTTGCACAATAGTAAATATTTCATGTTGAATATCCCTAGTTTTACAATATTCCTGATATTTTGATAAAAACACTCTCTTCATTTGCTCCCAAGAATTTATATTGTTTCCTCCTAATCCCATGAACCAGCGAAATGCTGCGTCCTTGAGAGTTGCAGGAAACAACTTTAACTTTTGGGAATTATATGAGTAATCATAACTTCTACAAAAAATTTCAAACTCAAATAGGAAAGAGTCTGGATCTTCATGTACCTTACCATATAAATAAGGAAGAGCTGATGGTGGAATATTTTTAATTTGCACTTGTATGTTAGGATTCATAATCAGGAATCCAAAAGTAGACTGTTCCTCATTTACCTGATTTTCACCACTTCCTTCTACATGGTCTTCCATATCTTCCGTTATTGTTCTTCCACACGAACCACTCTTGATCCAGCTAGATCTTCAGACACAGTAGCATGGGAAAAGCTCAAAATTAAAAGTGGTGGAAAGGTGATGAACTTGAGATCAGATCGAATTGCTCATCGCCCTGACTCCAATGGTGCGAACGATGCTCCAATCTGAGTCTGAATGAAGAAGATAGAAGCAGTCAAAGTTTAGGGTTGACTGACCTATGTGGTGTAGGAATTTACAGGGTAACTTCCTCAGACAGAACACAAAAAGGACACCGCTCACAAACAGAACACAGATCAATACACCAGTATTTTGATGTGGTTAACACCCTCAGAGAGGGAAACAGTCCACGGCCTGTGCCAACGTGGCTACTACAGGCAATTTATTAATAAAGAATGAAAATTTACATAAGCTTCTCTCATGCACGGTGAACCTACAAATTACCCTCCATGCGCTTTAAATAGAATTCATGGACCAATCGGGTGTCAAGCCACGGATCAAGTGTCGGTAATACCGAGGAGAGAATGAACCGTCGGATCACTGCATATCGTGACCGTCGGATTGTAAGTTACAAAATGTACAACGGTAAAGAAACACACTTTACCTAACTCTATACTAGACCAAGTTGAACTTAACTATTTCCTATGTGTCGGAATATCCTAACATCCCCCCGTAAGAACAACTTGGGATAGGACTGAAGGATTTACAAATATGACACAATAGGAGAAGGAAGGAGGCACTAGAGCCTATCCCCCCTTAGTGACAACTTCCTGAACTCCAAGCATATATCGAAGTTTAGTGAACTTCGCCTCTGTGAGAGCCTTTGTGAAAATGTCTGCAACCTGATCATCTGTTGAACAATATTGCACTTCAAGAACATGGTCATGAATGAGTTTTCTGATGAAGTGCATGTGTAGTTCAATGTGTTTGCTGCGCTGATGCTGGACTGGATCTTTGCATAGTTGAATGGCACTTTGATTATCACACCAAAGTGTGGTTGGATGATGCTGCTCAAAGCCAAATTCTGATAGGATCTGACGAAGCCACAAGGCTTCCTTACTAGCTTCCACGACACCACGATACTCTGCTTCTGCTGACGAAAGA
>APFE030777817.1:1772-18274 GCA_000404065.3 Pinus taeda
TATATATTGGCCCCTTTTGAGCCTCCCTTTCATTCCTTTCTTTTTATATCCCCCCATGTTTTTTTCCTTCTCCATTTGCAGCCTGTAATGCCATCATTTGGCCCTAATCCACTCATCACATACATAAACATAAATATAAAATGGGATGAAACGTAAGATGTTACATTCCCATACCCATGAATTTTCAATCATCCTCTATGCACATCACCATGCATACATACACATTTCTATCACGGGGATCCAACTCAGGGGATTACACCCATAGTTTGTGTAAGCATAATACATCATGATATTATGAAAAATATTGCAATGAACCACCTCAGTTTGGCCATCTATTTGGGGTTTGGAAGGCAATGGGTAACCTAATTTTTTGGCCTAGTAACTGCCACAAGGTCTTCTAAAAGGTAATGAGAAAAGGAGAATCACGACCAAATATGATATTAGGAGGTAACCTAAAATGTGACTGGACATGAGTGAAAAATGATTCCATATTTTGACATTCACATATGCTCTAAGTACAACGAATGAGGAGGGCCATTCTAGGGAATCAATAGACCACAATAAAAACACAATGATGCTTATGTAAATTCATAAATAAGCCACTAAAAAATTCCATAGAGAGAGATTCCTATGGTAAGGTGGGGATGGGAAATGGTTGATAGAAACCATATTTAAAGTTAGCAAGTTTGTTGGTGCTATAAAGGGGACAAATGCAGATGAAAGTCCCAAATTGACACTACATGGTAAGCCAATATAACCCTCATTGGAGGTTCTAGAAAGTTTTTATACAGACAAAATGACCTCCATAAGTAGAAGCACATGTTTCATGAACAAGAGCCAATAAATATACACTAGTAGGAACACACAATTCACTCACTTTATAAAGTTAGCCATTGCAAAGGAAATAATCTAAAAATGGAGTTTGTATTACCTTGGTTGCACGCTTTATGGCCTGCCAAATTGAAACAAAGAATGGATATGTGGTGTTAGAGGTCACATCATAACTCATATGTTTCACAACACACCTACATGACGTTAAATACATGTGTGGGGATATGGTTCAAGAGATATGAAACTTTATTAGAACCACACATTTTGTATCTGATAATCACTTGAAATTATTTGATGTATCACTCCTGGCTTTTGGATTGAGAATTGATTGAGAATTATGATTAAATTATATGTAAGATAATATCCTTGCCCAAAATGTAGTGTCTCCATTGCTTCAAATACTAGATAAGAGCATAAAAATCCTTATCATATGTTTTATAATTGGGCTTAGCCTCCAACAAATATTCAGTGGTAATCCACAAGGTTTCCTCCTTATTTGAAGATTGCATCGATAGAAAAATTAGACACATGGATATAAATCTAAAAAGGTTGTTGTAAATTAGGGACACATATCATTAGATTTGTACATAAGGATACTTTTAATTTATAAAAAAAATTTATTGGTTTCCTTGGTCCTCATAAACATTATTTGATTAGAGAGTTGATGAATAGGGTGGGTAATATGAAAAAATAGACCAGTGAAGCAACAATAGAAATTGATGCCCCCTATGGAAGCCTTCAAGTCTAATCTAGAAGATGGATTTGGCCATTTAAAAAAGCCATGAATTTGGTAGTATCAACATGAATTCCCTCTTAGTAAATAATAAAACCAAGTATTGAATGGAATTATACCTAAAGAATGGTATCCTACTATTAACCCACAATTTATGAGCTTGTAAAAGAGTCACCATAATACAAACATGCTATTGTTGGTACTCCTAGTTTTGACTAAAAATCAAGATATCATCAAGATAAATAACTTAAAAGTGGCCCAAATGAGAGTGGAATAGATCATTAATAGGATTCCCAAAAGTGGCAAAAATGTTGGTGATCCAAAAGGGCATCACCATCCATTTAATTAACCCAAACTTAGTCTTAAAAGTAGTTATCTATGTGTCATGGGGGCCAATTTCAAGTTAATTATGCCGCATAATCAAATCCATAATTCAAAAAACCTTAAAGTCACCAATAAATGTCAATAGCTTCACAAGGGGATAGATGGTAAACTAAAGCATTTGGAAGAAAAACCCCTAAAATAAGATCAATAGTGTGTTGGATGGAGAAAATGGGAGGAAGGCAATTGGGAGATGTAAATACATGAGCAAACACATCCTACAAGGATTTCATAGAGGGTGGGGAAGGAGGAGATTTATTATTAGGATTAAATAGGTGAACTACCTAAAGCGAGATGCATTTGTGAATAATGACATGGCATACAATGACATTGTTAGACAATAAGGAAGATGCATGGACTATAGATGATGCGATTTCACAATCATTGCCATCTTTAAATAGTCTGTAAATGTTCTTGTGAGCATCATACATGACATGATGAGAAAAAATAAAATGCACCAACAAGGGTTGCATAAAGGGTGGTGGAGGATGAGATTCTTTACAAGGATTAACTCGATGAAACACATAGAGCGAGAGACATTTGTGAATATTGACATGTCATAAAACCACATTGCTGGACAATAAGGAAGGTGAATGGTCTGTAGAGGATGTGATTTCATAATCCTTGACATCTTTAAATAGTTTAGACATGATGAAAACATAAATTTAGTAATCCTTGACACTAAATCTATACAATTGAGTGGAGACACATCACATTCCATAGTATCTGAAAATGTCTTAATGGAAAATGTGATAGAAAAACACTTGGTGATATGGATTGTATTTTTGTATCCAACCTAACTAATAATGAGTTGGATGGTCTAATATGGAATGTTGGATATGTTAGACTAAATATTGGAAACACATCTTTTTTGGCTACCATTATCTATATTAAAGATGACATTTTTTTATTTAATTTGATAAGTAAAAACAAAGAGGAATCATAGTTGATGTTGGAAGGAGTCATCAACCATTAATAGTAGTGTATGATCCAAGGTATTTGGGTTGGGTAACCAAATGACCTTTATGGGGGATGAAGGAGGGGAATAGGAAATGGGGATAAATGTGGTAGCTTTTAGGGTAATGGTATAGAGGGGTTTATGGATATTTTGACATTGGAGGAGTTGGAAATCCCTAGAGGAGTGAGAAGAGGTTTGCAATAATGACACCAAATACCAAATCTAAAATGTGACAATTGCACTAGTTAGGGAAGGGAGAATTGTTGAAGGGGAGGGTGGATTATGGTGATTAGACACAAAATGAAGGGAAGAAAGAAAAGGGTGTTTATTAAACTTGAGAGCTATTATGAGGGTGCATAGGAAGGTGGTGTCTAAGGTAGTGGTACCCTCAAACAAAGAAATTTCAAGTCAAAAATTGGCTAGCAACCCAACATTAAACTTTAAAATTAGTACATCTTTAGATTCAAAAATTTAGAGTTGAAGTCAAAGCATATAGAAGGTGTCAATATACTATTGAAAGAATTACCTGGGAGTTGATGAAGCTACAATCATTTTAATATTAAATGCTTGAGATATTCAAATGGATAAAAACATTAGTGAAGTGCATAACAAAATTTGTCCCATATGAGAATGAACTAGGAGATCTAATTAGTGTTCTAAGAGGAGTTGAGCTCATCATATATTATTGGAGTGTTAAACTAAATCTCCCACCACATTTGTGCCACACACTCCAATTCTAACCTAATGAATGGTAGTTTATAGGATTTGGATATGTTTGGAAAAGTCTTGAAATAGGTTGATAGGATGTGTATTAGACACAAGTAACATACGTTGACATGATGTGGATTAGACACAAGTGACCACTAAAAGTCTTGTACACACCGAACTACACAAACCTGGTCTTTGCCAATAAAGCACAAAATTACTTGTATGATAGCATTAACAGAAATTAAAACTAACAAATATAGTGAGGAATTGGAAGTTACAAGAAACAAGACAAGGGACAACATCAAGTTTCATCTCTTACTCATATAAAAACCAATTTATTTTACATTTTGAGTACATTCCTACTCTATCCTATGACTCTACATACACACCATGTTATGATCCTTTCATTTAAGTTCACTACTTTAAAAGGCAATGGGACTTCCTTCTTGCATCAAAATTGCACCAATGCTGTGGCATGAGGCATCGCACACCACAATGAATATTTTTGTAAAGTTAGGTGTTTCCAAGAAGAGAGTTGTACACATAACCTATTTAAGTTCTTTAAATGATTTGGTTGCTTCTTTAGCCTAAGAAAATGCTTCCTTCTTAAAAATATTTGTTATAGGTGCTACTATTTGACCATAATTATTGACAAAATTGTAGTAATATCATGTAATCCTAAGAATCCTCTAAAATATTTGGGATTGACCATTCCCTTATAGGTTTTATTTTGTTAGGATCCACCTTGACACCATTATGTGATACAATGTGACACAAATATTCTACTTCTTGAACTCCAAAGGCACACTTGGAAGTATTTGAATATAGTTGTTGCTATTCTGTTAGTGTGAAGACCTTGTCAACATGTTGCACATCCTCCTCCCAATCTTTGTTGTAAATTAGCATGTCATGCAAAAATACTAGTCAGAAGGGTTTGAAAATATAATTCATCAAACTTTTAAATGTTCAAGATGCATTTGTAAGTCCAAATGGAATAACAAAAAACTCATAATTACCTTCATGTGTTATAAAGGATTTTTTAGGAATGTCTTCTAACCTCATTTTGATTTGATGATATCTAGAAAAAAAATCCAACTTAGTAAAGAAAATTGCTTCATGCAATTCATCTAAAAATTCATCAATGACATGAATAGAAACTTATCTTTGATTGTAATTTTGAATTTTTTGTAGTCTAGACACAAACACCATGAACCATCCCTTTTTATAACTATCACCATTGGTGAAGGGAAATCACCCTAGTTAGGTTGAATGATGGCCACCTCTACAATTTCTTGAACCATACACTCAATCTCACTCTTTTTGCATGTGGATATCTGTAAGGCCTATTGTTGGGCAGTACACTTCCACACTACAAATTATTAGCATGGTCATGATCCCAGGTAGGTGGAAAACCCTTAGGCATTTCTCCATGTACCTTAGCATAATTGTTGATAACTTTTTGAAGATCCATTGGAGTAGAGGATATAGATGCTTGAACATCTAATGAACACAATTGTGCAATTTCACCATGGTATACATTTCTTAGCAATTTTTTCATGCTATTAGAGCTTATCACTTTATTTGGTTTCCCTTGGATACCTCTAAGTTCAATTTATTTTCTTGCTGAGAAAAATCTTACAAAAGGCCTTGGAAATTAAGGGCAATTTTTCCCAATTATTGTAACCATTGAACCCCTAATACAAAATCCTCTCCACTCACTTGGATTTAAATCATAGGGCTAACCAATAAATAATCCCCCATGTTCAACTTAATATTATTTCACTTCCCTAAACAATTTATGGTGCCTCCATATGAAATCATCACTTGAAAATATAGTATTGGATATACAAGAAATTAAGATTTTTTTCCAATTTGTAGGTGATGAATATGTGGGTACTACCTGAATCAATCAATATTATTACCCTTTGCATTTTGATATATCCTTCTATCTTGAGGGTTTGTGGAGTACTAATGCTGATCAATGCATGACAAGAGATTGTTAGAGTAGTATCTTCTAGCTCTAAATCTTGTGAAGCTTCCATGTCTTGATCTTCTCCATCTTCATATTCTATGTAGAATACATTATTCTCAAGGAATTTATGCCCTTTACTATGCTTGTTGTCATAGTTGAAACATAGTCCCTTTTCTCTTCTTTCATCCATGTAATAAGGAGTCAACATTATCAGTTTAGGAAAGGGAGCATGATTTTTTATATGGTTATTAGTGACCAATTTTCTAGTGGTCATATTTTTATTTTAAAATTTCCTTGCTAGACTGAAAGCATGCTCTAGAGATTTAGTCTCAAAGAGATACATCTCATGTTGGATTCTTTCCTTTAAAGTTCCCATAAATAAGTCTAACGAGTATCCTCTAGAATAGTATTTACTTCGAAACTTAACTTTTGGAATTGTTGAATGTGATTTGTAATTGGACCTTTTTATCGAAGATTTACCAATTGACTGAAGAATGCGTTGCTCTAACCCCATAATGTGCCATAAATTCCGCTATAAAAATGGACAATATATAACAAAATCTTTTTTTCTTTCACAAAGCCATTGATATATTACATGTCGGTCTTGTTATAAAAACATGGATGCAATATTTAACTTTTGTAAGGATGCCATTTGATGTAGATCAAAGTATTGCTACATCGGAAATATACATGATATAGGATCATTGCAATCAAATTTTAACATATCAATCTTCAGAATGTAGTAGTTCCTTAATGCTAGCTTGAAACCCTGATGATGTGGATCTTAAATTGAAAATTCATGATTATGGTTCTACGATTCAAAATTTGTGCTCTCCAATATGACAATATACTCCCCATATGAGATTGATTCTCAACAAGATGCTTCTCCTTATGTTCATACTTTTCTTGGATCTCCACATCCCTTTTAGGAAGCATTTCCAAGAGAAGATTTTCCATGGAAATCATGGAATTTTGTATTTCTTACTCATTTTCATTCATATTCTTTTCCATTTCTCTTTTAATATTTTCTTGAGAACTTGAGAAATCCACCTTTTTCAACATACTACCATCCATACCATGGACTTGCTTCTCTAATTTAGATAACCTAAATTATAAGTATCCAATTTCTTCATGAGTCCAAGATGGGCCTTCAGTAGATTTACTTGGTGTAGTAGCTTTCTTTGGAGGCATGTTGGAAAATAATAATATCCCACATATTTATTACAGCCAAAAAAAGGGGATCTTTTAATGAACAATTAAGTCACTAGTTAGTTGTGTACCTTAATTTGGAGAATATCATAATGGATGAAGCGTTATTTATATATCATTAAAATTTGAGGCCTTATGAATCTGAAAATTTATTCTACAATACTCTACTATGTAGTTTCTGCAATTCCATAGTTGTGAACTAAATCTAATGTGCCAATTGAAAGTTATAGTAAATTTCCCAGAACTTGTTGATTTTTTTCCCTCTTCCCACAAGAAAACTTGTATAGTATGACATGTGTCCAATTCTTGAAATATACCTATGGAACTTGTACGTAAGGTACTTCTATAGAATACATATGTAGGTAACATACATTGTGATTTAAGCCCTACAGATGGAGCCATGACGAACGGGAAGGAAACCCTGGTTTACACTGGTGCGAATATGGGGGTTTTTACTCTTACACCCAGACATGGAACTAGAAGTAGGGAGGGTTATGGAATTTAACAGCTGCAGGGTAGAACTTTCAGGCATTTTACCTGTAGCAGTTTTTGGAAGTTAATGGTCCTGTGGGACATCAGGGTCAACTATTTGGGAATCGAACGATGGAGGAAGGTAGAATAATTAAGTTGGGTCAACGTTTTTTGGAGGGTGCTGAGCACAACAACATAGGGACAGTAAAATGGTGCACTAATAAGAGTCATTTGCATGGATGAGGAGCTAGTGGATTATTCATCTGATTCCATGGAGCCTTCCCAGAAATGGGTAAAAGAGACACATCAACAACAAACAGGAGTATCACCAGAGTCACACCTTTCACTGAAGGTCCAGGTTGTTGCTTATAGCTTGAAGATGGAGGAGGTGGTGGCTACCCTAAATGGCTTAAGGTTTACTCAATTAGGCTCATCAGTAAATTAAGGTTTTCTTAACTTACAGGAGGACCAAGCTCAACTGATATTGATATCCCTTCACCAACAGAATTACAGTAATGGGCACATGAACAACAGAGTTTTACAACAAATGTACAGGGGGTATCATTTGTGGAAGTTGGAGGCATGAGTGGTCCAGGAAAGGACACTTATGGTGTGGTAAATCTGGCGTATAGTGTACCAGGCACACCTGGAGATGATCCCCAAGATTCGAGACTGACTCATGTAGCTCGCACTTCCGGATGTTTCGATGGAATCCCTCATCAAGAACTAGGGTCTGCGAACAATAGGGCTTCGGATTCAAATGATAACCAGCAAGTGGAGGACGAGCAACAATTGGTAGATCAGGCTCAAAGGTCAGGGGGAAGAAAAAAACAAAGTGTTCCAAGGTGCGCGAACGAGGGCAACTATTTGTTTTCAGTGAGGGAATTAGCATAGCCCAAGTTGCATTTACAGAGAGAACTTTGTTGGTTGGAAGAGTTCGAGGCTGAAAGTATACCCCTGTGTGTTTAAAGAGGTGGACTGTGGAAATTTGGGAACATTTATTAGACCAGATGCCAACGATTTTAACCATGACTAGGGGATGGTTCGCACTTATCTTCCCGCATCTAGAACAAGTAAGTTGTGTTATGTCAAGATATTGGCATATTGAGATGACACTAGTGCTACTTAAGAGGTAGCCACCACTCTTCGACCCTGAGAAGGAAAACTTAGGGGAGGGGTTGATATGGGTTAGACTCCCAGGGCTGCCGTTACAATTCTTATCAGAGGAAATCTTCAGATGCATAGGGGATGACCTTGGTATCTATCTTGACCACGACCAATCCTATATTGAATCTGGTTGTCTAGTCATCGCCAGGATATTGGTACCCTTGGATATGAGAGAAGGATTGGTGGAGAGTTATCGGCTCTGTTGGGTAGCGGAGGTCACGCATAAGGGTTTTGGGGAAGAAATCCCAAGAAGTAGGATTAAAATATTGTAAAAACTCTGAAGTATGCGGAGCATGAAGTGTAATAGATTGAGTCAAAGGGTAGTTTGCTGAAAAATAATAAAAATTAATGTAGATAGAGTTAGCCCGCGTAGGGATCATGGGCCAAGGAAGGGTATAAATAGAGCGTGGCTCTATGAGGGAAAGGCACTTCTTTGGAGGGATGAAATATAATGGGTTCTTAAAGAAGATAGTCTGAAAGTGTCTGTAAGTCCGAGTCGAGGGTTGGATAGTAGGTAGAGGCTCTGCAGCTGTGTGCACAAAGGCTTGGAAAGTCAGCAGCTATGTGTGCAGACCCTTGTAGCTGAGTGCGCAGGGTAGATCTGGATATATTGGTGGAGAATAATAATAAAGATAAGATTTCTTCTATAAATTCTGTGCTATCGCTCATCTGTCTTTATGGTTTACCTTTCTATATTTGGTTAATGCAAATGTGATAAGTATATGTGAATCTGGGTTCATTTTGTGAGAAAATCGATTATGTTGGTTAAATGTTTGCTTAAAAACCCTATTGAATAGCTCTGAATCATAAAATCATAACAACGCAGTAATAAGAAAAATATAATCACTATGGACCGGTGTGAGTACCAAACAGCGTGGAGCTGTAAACTAGTGTGTGAACCTCCCAAACCACACCAAGGCATCCCTAGGGTGCGGAAACCTGGTTTTGGCACCCTCCCCTGCTACCTCGGGTGAGACCTCAATTTGCGCTCCGCGGGCTGTTGCTGAAAGGGCTGGTAGCTGCAGGATTTGTTTGGCTAAATAATTGTTCCAAACCTGGGTCAGGCCCATACAAGCCAACAAATGGTTTTGTTACCAAGACTGGGATTTGCCTAAAGGGTGTTTAGGTGTGGGACGCGAGGACCCTATAGAGAAATAACATTGAAAATTCAAGAGGATCAAGGACAATAATAGACTAAGGGTAACGATTGCGAACACAATTCAGTTACTAGTATTTAAGTGAGCTGGAGGCAAAGACCCAGAACAATTTTGGTTTGTACTAACATCAGTATGGAACACACAACAAGTCGCGGATGAGAACATCAAGAAAGCCATCTTAGTCAGCGCACTACAGGATCAAGCGCTAACATGGTATAGGAAGTATTCAAGCATTAACCCAATGGTGAGGATAGCGGACATCCATACAGAATTGAAAAAGGAGTTTAGTTGGCCAAAGACAGAAGCGAATTCGGTCGTCGGATTCAAAGAGATCACGATGATGCCTGGCGAGACCCCGTGGGATCTAGATCAGAATTGAAAAGCACCATTTGCGAGGCCAACATGACCCTGACGGATGCATAACACTGTGCTTGGTTCGTCGCGTCATTAACGCCATATCTGAAGTCGGATTTGTCACAACAGAAGATCTCAACCCAAGCGGAAGTGCTGGAAGCAGCAATGCAGCTGCATGAAACACCGGTATAGGACCCAGGGTTGGGAGTTCAACAAATCCAAGTGCAGTTCCAAAATTTGTGTTTGGAGATATAGAAGTTAAAGCAATATTAAACGCTGCATTCCGAAATCCAAGAGGAAGTATGGTGTGTAAAGTGTAGGGGCCAGGGACACGATAAAGATCATTGTCCAGTCTCAATGAATTTTTTGGTCATAGGGGGATCGACACCATTGCAACCAGAGGCACAGATAGGGTCGAGCATGATCGCCCTGCTTTGGTGCACAATCTGTCAGGTAGGAGGAAAGCACAACACTAATAACTGTCATCTATTGCCAAAATACAACCAGACCCCCCAAGAGCTCTTTTGAAACTTTTGTAGATCAGTGGGTTACGAAGAAAGAGATTGTCGTAGCTATCAAATGTTGATGGACCAAAAACCAACCTACAGAATGCAGACTGAGGTGCGAGGTCAAGATCCAGCCACGACGTTTACGCACAGTGGGTTCCCAAGACACGGTATTGGACGAGGCGAAATGGGACTAGGAAGGGGTTGCAGGTAGCTAATCTATTACAATTGTGGAGGACCGGGACATTACACACCGGGTTGTACCAATCCAACCTGAGTATCATGTCCTTATTGTGAGTAATTTGATCATGAGCTGCTAGATTGCCCCGTGCTGATAGCGCAAATTTGCGAAAAGAAGGCAACACCTCCTACAACAATTCAAAATGTGTAGATGAGATCTGAACTCCACGATGACGAACCCATAGACAACATGATACTCCTTCACAGACGGGTTCTCCGGGTACCATCAGATCAAGATCGAGCCAGAGGATCGAAGCAAGACAACGTTCGCTACCAAATGGGGTTGTTTTCAGTATACGGTAAAGCCCTTTGGATTGAAGAATGCGCCTGCGATATTTTCTTGTATTGTGGTAGCAACATTCAAGGAATTTATCCACAGCTTCTTAGAAGTCTACATGGATCACTGGACCGTATTTGGCATAGTTAAGAAACATGTTGCGAGCTTGTGATTGATGCTGGATACCTGTCGATGACACCAGATTGCGCTCAACTTAAAAAAGTGTACTTTCCTTGTCCCTTTCGGGAACTTGCTGGGCCATGTGGTTTGTAAGCAAGGACTAATGGTGGATCCGGAAAATATCACTGTCATATTGAATTTGCAAGCGCCGCGCAGTGTAAAGCAGCTACACGCTACATTGGGACACATGGCCTACTATCGGAAGTTCATCAAAAGCTATGCCCAGATTACGGCTCCGATGGAGGAATTACTGAAAAAGGATGCTACTTATTACTGGAATGAGGAGTGCAACAGAAGCCTAGAGATGCTTAAGGAGAAAATGGTTTCAGCCCCTATATTGGTCTTTCCAAAATGGGACGTTGAGTTTCGTGTGCATGTGGACGCGTCCTATATCGCATTGGGAGCGGTACTCACTCAACCAGGAGTGGAGGGACTGGACCATCCAATTTTATTCGCAAGTTGTAGGTTGTCCAAAGTAGAGAAGAATTACTCTACTATTGAGTGAGAGGGATTAGCGATGGTATATGCACTCCAAAAGTTCCATCACTATCTGCTCAGAGGACATTTTAAGATGTACATGGATCACTCTGCGCTCAAGTACCTAGTGAATAAGCCTATGTTGGGGGGCGCATTTGTCGATGGTTGTTGTTATTTCAAGAATATGATTTTGAGTTTGTTGTAAAGCTGGGACGTCTGAATGCAGGTCCGGATCATCTATCCCAAATTGAGATTGGCAAAGAACCAACAAATCTAGAAGAGGGACTCTTGGACACCTAGTTATATGCTGTGCACGTTGCAGATGGCCACTTTGAAGATATTATCCACTTTTTAACTACGGGCATTGTGTCACAAGGGTATTTTGTCCAAAAAAAGAAGGAATTAGTAATACGCGTAATAGATTTTATCGTAATTGCAAGTCACCTTTATAAGATGGGCAATGATGAAATATTGCGTCGATATGTACCGAAATTCGAGTGTGAACAGATCCTGGTCGAAGCACATGGAGGCGTTGCTGGCGGATATTATGCGGGCCGAGCCATAGCCCAGAAGATTCTCCCCGCCAGATTATGGTGGCCTACGCTACATCAAGATTTGAAAGCATACTTTCGAGCCTGCGATACATGTCAATGGACAGGCAAACCATCGCGAAGGGATGAAATGCCACTTCCACCATAGATAACGCTACAACCATTTGAGAAATGGGCGATCAACTTTGTCGGGCCTATCGAACCGCGAGGAAATATGGGCACGCTCTATATCATCACTGCGACTAAATATTTGACCCGATGGGCTGAGGCACAGCCTGTTAAAGATTGCATGGCTGTGACCACAACCAAATTCTTGTTGGAGAACGTACTGACCAGGTTCGGCTACCTGAAAATTCTCATGAGTGATATGGGAACACATTTTTGAATGAAATGATGAGCGCACTCACGGAGGAATTCCAGATCTATCACCAACAGAGCATGCCCTACCATCTGCAAGCGAATGGGACCATTGAGGAATTCAACAAAATTCTGGAGACTGCATTGACGAAGGTCTGCAATGTGCGATGAAATGACTTGGATTTGCGCATTCCTGCCATGCTATGGGCATACAGAACTACATACAAGAAGTTGACAGGCTAGACACCATTTCGGTTAGTTTATGGCAAGGAGGCTGTTATGCCTATGGAATATATTGTGCCTAGTCTACGGATCACGGCGATCACATGTATGGCAGATTGCGAGGCCCTGGACGAGCGGCTCGCACAGCTAGAAGAATTGGAAGAGGAACAATTTTTGGTTGGATTCCATCAATAGGTACAGAAACAACATGAGAAAGCGTGGCACGGTCGCCATATCAAGGTGTGCACCTTCAAAGAGAACGATATACTATTTCTTTATGACAGTAAGTTCGAAAAATTCTCAGGAAAACTCTGCATGCACTGGTTGGGACCCTATATCATCAAGGAAGTCATCGATGGGGGCGCGGTTCAGCTAGCTAAACTCAATGGAGACCCCTTCCCGAGAAGAGTGAATGGCAGTTGCCTCAAGCTCTACATAGGTGGGCCAACCGCCTGACTAGTCATTCAGAAGATAGTCTCACCACTCCACCTAGTTGCAAGAGAGTGGGGGACGATAAAGTAGCCTGGGGAACGGATGCGCGAGTACTACGGTACGCATAAATTTGACCATACACAAGGGTCGCGGTCACATGAGAAGGCTCACGCGGACGCGCTGATAAAAGGAATGATGATTGTTAGGTATGACAAGATGGCTGCATCATGACAAAAGGGAGCGGGCGACGGGTAATTAAGAGAATCACTATGATTCAGATATGAAATGAACGACCACAGATTCCATACGAGAAGGTTACACGAACGGGAAAGAGTGGCAATCACTGCATTTGAATGTCCCATCACTTATAAAGTACTGAGGGGAATCCATTGGGTGGCCTACATTTCAGAAACACAGATGGAGTTGTTCATTATCTATGCACAAGGTATGCGCCTGAAGGTAGTAATCTAGCCGATAAAGAGGCAGGACTCTCGAAGGAGTATGCGGGTGATAGCTGCGGGCATCCCGTAGACTACAACATCACCAGTAGGAGATGTACCAGAAAAGAGGGAACACGAAGCAAGATTGGTCTGGAGGTCGTCGCCTCACCTAGGGGTAGGTCAGCACACTACAATAGAACAATGAAAGGATGAACAGTGGCGGCCACGTGTAGCTATGCAGTTACTAAGTCATCTCTGATGTCCCTCGAAGATTGGGATCTTGTGGACAACAGCTAGGGTCTTGCAAAATTCCAACACAAGCTGCAGCGAATGGTGCGAAGGGCAGGTACGAAGGTCGGAAGAAGCTACGGTGGTACCAGGAGGCAGCTCCCCTGCTTGCACTAGAATCCTCGGAGGGGGTGTTCTATGTTAACTGAGAAGAGCAGAATGAGCATCATCAGTTGCACGATGGGATAGAAACATTGAAGCAGAAGGTGGTTGCAACTTTGTAGGAGACAAGGAAGGAGCAGCAGGACGATGGGCACCACTGGGAGGGAGGAAAACCATGAAGCCAAGGCAGAGCATATAGCCATGCTGACAAGTGACTCGGGACGAGTCACGATGATTGTGTTGGGGGACTATTGGGTAGCGGAGGTCCTGCATAAGGGTTTTGGGGCAGAAAGCCCAAGAAGTAGGATTAAAAAATTGTAAAAACTCCGAAGTATGTGGAGCGTGAAGTGTAATAGATTGAGTTAAAGGGTAGTCCGCCTAAAAATAATAAAAATTAATGTAAATAGAGTCAGCCCGTGCAGGGATCGCGAGCCAGGGAAGGGTATAAATAGAGCGCGACTCTATGAGGGAAAGGCAGTTCTTTAGAGGGATGAAATATAATGGGTTCTTAAAGAAGATAGTTTGAAAGTGTCTGTAAGTCCGAGTTGAGGGTTGGATAGTACGTAGAGGCTCTGCAGCTGTGTGCATAGAGGCCTGGAAAGTCCGCAGGTGTGTATGCGGACCCCCGCAACTGAGTGCGCAGGGTAGATCTGGATGTATTGGTGGAGAATAATAATAAAGAAAAGCTTGCTTTTGTAAATTTTGTGTTATCGCTCATCTATCTTTATGGATTACCTTTCTATATTTGGTTAATGCAAATGTGATAAGTATATGTGAATCTGGGTTCATTTTGTGTGCGAATCAATTATGTTGGTTAAATGTTTGCTTAAAAACCCTATTGAATAGCTCTAAATCATAAAAGTAGAACAATGCAGTAATAAGAAAAATATAATCACTTTGGACCAGTGCGAGTACCGAATAGCACAAAGTGTAAACTAGTGTGTGAAACTCCTAGACCACACCAAGGCATCCCTATGGCGCGGAAGCCTGGTTCCAGCACCCTCCCCTACTACCTCGGGTGAGAACTTAGTCCGCGCTCCATGGGTTGTTGCCGAAAAAGCCGATAGTTGTGGGATTTTTTTGGCTAAATAACTCTTCCAAACCTAGTTCAGACCCATACAAGCCAATAGACTCCAACTTAGGGATATTATTCAAAGGCAGGTCTTGGATTATGAGGGGATCCCATTTCAGTGCAGTCGGTGTCATGGGTGGGACACTTGTATAAATATTGCCCACTTATCACCAGGATTCATTCTAAGCCCTCGAAAAGATTTGCCTTTGTAGGTAACCAGACTACTTCAGAGGTTCAAACAACCCCTGCCTAGAACATCTTTGACGGACCCTAGAGGAGGCGAAGGGTGGATGTGTATGCATGTCATCAAGTGGGAACCTGAATTACTGTTTCTCTGGTCACTTTCTCACGTTTAAGGGGTCTTGATTTATTTTTGGGTCCTCTCCCCCTCTTCTCATAATTTTATGAATTTTTGCAATGCATTGTTATCTTTAGTTGCTTTGGGAATAGGTTTAGATGCATGTAAAATGAGTTCAATTAACTACCCTGTTGTATCGATGCACCCCACTGATTTGGACTATGTACCGACTATTTTCATGGATTCTCTCTCTATTCCTAATAGGGAGGAATTTATATCCTGTGGCTCCCATAGGTACAACCTGTGATCTTAACCCCATCCCCGAACCCTCACCTTCGGATTTGGTGAGGACCCCATCCCCACAAGAGCTCAAAAATTTCTCAGGGGTAGACACTCATATATGTCAAAAGAAATACTGAGAGTGGGCATAGAGGTGGTGATTGGTATCAAGATTCCTATTGATTGGGTTCTTAGAGAAAAAGGAAACCCTGATCGGGTTATCCCATGAAGTGCCTATCTTTCAATTGCAGGGGTTTGTGATGAGCCTTGGTATTGCGACAAGAATGCTACAACTCGCAAGGCCACCCACTTTAATTATCAACTCGAGGTTCGTACAAAATTAAGAGGTATCGACACTATATGTGCAGTATCCAATGTGTCCTTCCTTTGCTATCATGATGTAATGTAGTGCATGTATTGAAACCAAATCCTAAACTAATTGCAAAAAACGAATTGCTCAAAATGGAAACCTTAACCTATTGCAAGAAATAAAGTACAAGGAAAGAAACATATTCTAGTTGCATAAATATCATGAACTAAATGTAAAATAAACCTAACTTAACCCTATTTATCATATGTGATGATTTGAACTAACTGAGCATGGAGTCTGATCTAGGGAGTATTAAACATTATGTGCATGTGTGAATATAAAAGAACTCCTTTTTTAATTTTTTTGTTTTATAAATGCAAATGCTAATCCTCACTTGTTCTTTGGTGGGGGAGTGTTGAAGCCTCGAAAATTGTTGCAACAACATTGGGGAAACCACCCGGTCTGGACCTTAGTGCAGCTCCTTTTCCGTTTGGGATAGTGGCTCCGACTGGGGGTAATGGGACCAGTTT
>APFE030777819.1:737-109098 GCA_000404065.3 Pinus taeda
CAGTATTATTTCCAACAATTGGTATCAGAGCAGGTCCTTTGGTAGAAGCTTGATCGCTTGAAGGAGATCCGTAGAACAATGGGAAAGAAAGCACGTCAAAAGAAGAAGACAGCTCAAAGGAACAATGACAGCCTACCGGGGAGTGAAAGTAAGTATTCAGATTCTGAATCACCTCAGATTGAAGATGGACAAGCAAATGAAGTCATATATCAACAAGACCTACCTAGCAAAAGGGAGAGTGCCCTCAAAGAAGAAATTATCAGCTTAAAAGTTCAGCTGGATTGTGCCTTCGGAGTTCGTCAAATGCTGCAGGTGCTGAATGAAGAGCAAGAAAATGAGATTCTCAAACTAAGGCAACAAGTGGAAGAAGGAAGAAAGTCTGAAGAAACTTTGAAGAAGCAATGTCTGGAAAAGGAAGAACAACATCAGGATGAGGTAAATATCTTGAAGAGTAAATTAGAAGAGAAGGATAAACTATGGCGATTTCAAGATAGTACTAAGATTTTGGATGATATTCTGAGTAGTCAATGGTCTCCTGCTATCAAAACTGGTCTTGGTTTTCATGAATCTATTGAAGATGAATCTAGTTCATAAAGTAAGACAAGGGACTCTAATGCAAAATTTGAAATCCCCAAGAAGATGAGAGGTCAATCCCATCAGCAACCAAGGAAAGAAATTCCTCAAAGAAAATCTTTTTCTCCTAATTATGGAAGTGATAGACGATTATTCCCTCCAATGAATAATGTTGAATGTTATGTATGTCATAATCATGGACATGTTGCAGCTAGATGCAGAAGTAGAATGGTTCAAGACCATCACACAGAAAGATCATCACATTCTAGGTACTTTAATGGATATTGCTTTGCTTGCAATATGTTTGGTCACAGAGCTGTTGATTGCTATAGAAGGAATATGAGTCATGTAAGATGTTATGCATGTTACAAACTTGGACACATAGCAAAGGAATGCAAGAGAAGATTGTGGACACCAAACCAAAAGAAGAAAACATCATCACTGTTGAAGATATGGAGGAAAAAGGAAGTACAGCCAGAAAGATGTGGCATAGCAGAGTACACAGACATGACAGATTCAAAGGAAGCTGGAAGTAAGGAACATCAGTGTTCCAAATCGCATACGCGAGTTTGATGAAGACAAGTGGCGTATATACGCGAGTTATATGCTGCAGAGTCGCGTATATGATGTTCTGAAAGATAGCAGCAGTACAAAAGTCTGGAAAGGTTCAGTCATGATAAGAGATGGTTGGCACTGGCTTAGGGGGAGCATATACTTCAAACAATGCATTGTTGGCATTATGATTAGAAGTTGGTGATGATGCTTATGTAGCTAAATGATACATCCTGTTGGTCGGTCAAAAGAATGATATTGCAAGAGTGCAGATCATATGGTGTATGATAGTTGCTGATAACTATCATATGATGTATGTATAGAGTCATGGCATGCTTGTGCAGATCGTGCATGTGCTCAGGGGGATCATGGATAGATTAGTACATCTCAGCACATACAAAGGGGGAGCTCAATTAGAGATGTCAGCTGATACACAGGGGGAGTATGGACAGTAGATGGAGATCAAAGAAGAGAATATCTTGGTCCGTCCTTTGCCCTTGATGTCAAAGGGGGAGAGTGAATTGGTGTGGTTGTTTCCATCAAGTCCAAAGGGGGAGATTGTTGGCAGTATGATTCAAGTGTTGTCCTTGATGGCAACTCACTCAGAGGAATGATACAGGTGATGGCAACTCACTCAGAGGATAGATCATAGTGCAACAGGAAAATAGAGAGATATACGCAGGTTGACCGTGAAGAAAGTGCGTATATACGCGGGTTAGCAGAGCATAAGGAGCGTACACGTATACACGTGGGTTAATAGAAGTAAAGGCACGTACATGTTGGAAATCATGGTTTTGGTCCGTGGTATTTGGTCCATAGTATTTGGTCCAAAGTGACGACCCCAAGTATTGGGTTCATGGTATTGTTCCTACATGGTTTTGGACCATGGTATTGAGAGAAGCCTAAACCTATATAAGGAGAAGATCATTAGGCCAAGAGGTGTGCAAGAGTGAGCAAGTGATGAACATCTGATAAAGTGTGAGATCTAGATGCTGGTTATGAGTTGGTGATGCCTTGCTTGGAGGCACTCATGTGAAGGATGATAAATGATGGATTGGGATCTCAAGGCTTGGAATGATTATCTTTATATGGTTTGAGTATGGATAGACTAGATCTATTGACGCATGTTTATTGTATGAATGTTATGATCTCGGTATGTTCTGATGTCTGAAATAGCTGCAAAGTTATGAGGTAGAATTTGCAGATCTGTACGCGGGTTGTCTTTGGTAAAAGTGCGTATACACGCAGTTTGGGTTCGTCCAAGTAGCATATACAATATGAAGTATGATATTTGAAGTTGCTATTGGATCTGGTTGTTGTTGTAGAGTTATGTAGTCTGTGACTGTGTTTCAGTATTGGGTGATTCAGAGATTGATGATGCAGGTTGTATTGCAATGATGATTGTTTTATGGATCCAGTATGAAAATGTATGAAACATGGTCCCTGGATGATTGTAGGCCGGCACCTACCTACTGGTAAACATATTGGCCAGTGCAAGAGCCAGGGGATTGTAGCTCCCTTCCAGGAGCAACTGAAAAATGAGCAAAGGTTGGAGCCTTCAGTAGGCCAGCGCCTACGTACTAGTAAATGGAACGGCTAGTACAAGAGCTAAGAAGGTTGTAGCCTTCTGCAGGTAGAAGCCTGCATACTGCTAAAGGACTGCACTAGTACATTGTAAAAGAAGTTTCTTATTAAAGGAAGATAGAAACAAATTGCAGCAGGTGGTTTTCACCCACATTGGGTTTCCACCTTATATCATGGTGTTCATGTGTGATTCTTATGTGTGATGATCTGTACTGTTTTACTACACCTGTTTACTGTTAATGTGGTTAATAATGTTCTGATGCATTTACTGAAGATAAGCTAACTGAATCATAAGATTACTGCTTGTATGCTGGTTGCATTTAACACAGTCACGTATATACGCGGATATACTGAACTGAAGTCGCGTATATAAATCTGAGTATGAAAAATGAAAAGTATCTGATTTGATAATACTGATTCACCCCCCCTCTCAGTATTATTTCCAACATGAAATAATACTGATTCTGTGGGATAGGCTCCCACAAGATTTCCTACAGGATGTCTTGTAGCTACTTCTCCCTCATAATTTTTAATCATTTCCATTGTTGGGACTTTGAGGATGATGAAATGGATAGAGAGGAGATCTATGAGTGTGAATAATGAGAAGTACACTCAGGTGTTGTTCCCTTCTGCTCTTTGTTTCATTTTCCTTTGTGTTTTCTCTTGAAGACTGTGAATTTGTTTTTGAAGATTGATTTTTTTTTTTTTTAATAATGAATTTAGGGGTGATCAAGGTGGAGAGAGGTATGTTAATGAAGTTATGATGTAGGGATTTTTTTTTTTTTGACATGGCCAGGTCATTTTGTCGCCCTAGGTTTACTCCCTTTAGGATTCTAAAGCCACTGTAATTCCTACGGGATCATCCTATAGGTTTTCAGGGGATCCTGTAGGTTTACAGGGAATCCTGTAGAAAAGACATGAGGTGCTTGCTATGTGTTGGATGCATGTTACTTTTCCTTACTTTTTTATTGCCCTATGATGATTCCCTTGATATGCAGGTAATTGGTGTTGAAGATGATGGTGTTGCTGTTGCTCTGGAGCTTCTTATGCCCTTGGATCTTCATGCTAGAAGCTTCCTGCTACTCATGATTTTTATTCTGTGGGATAGGCTCCTACAAGATTTCCTACAGGATGTCTTGTAGCTACTTCTCCCTCATAATTTTTAATCATTTCCACTGTTGGGACTTTGAGGATGATGAAATGGATAGAGAGGAGATCTATGAGTGTGAATAATGAGAAGTACACTCAGGTGTTGTTCCCTTCTGCTCCTTGTTTCATTTTCTTTTGTGTTTTCTCTTGAAGACTGTGAATTTGTTTTTGAAGATTGATTTTTTTTTTTTAATAATGAATTTAGGGGTGATCAAGGTGGAGAGAGGTATGTCTATGAAGTTGTGATGTAGGGATTTTTTTTTTTTTTTTTTTGACATGGCCAGGTCATTTTGTCTCCCTAGGTTTACTCCCTTTAGGATTCTGAAGCCACTGTAATTCCTACGGGATCATCCTATAGGTTTTAAGGGGATCATGTAGGTTTACAGGGAATCCTGTAGAAAAGACATGAGGTGTTTGCTATGTGTTGGATGCATGTTACTTTTCCTTACATTTTTATTGCCCTATGATGATTCCCTTGATATGCAGGTAATTGGTGTTGAAGATGATGGTGTTGCTGCTGCTCTGGAGCTTCTTATGCCCTTGGATCTTCATGCTAGAAGCTTCCTGCTACTCATGATTTTTATTCTGTGGGATAGGCTCCTACAAGATTTCCTATAGGATGTCTTGTAGCTACTTCTCCCTCATAATTTTTAATCATTTCCACTGTGGTGTTAATACCTTGTTGTAGTTTGTTGAAGACATGAGGTGCTTGCTATGTGTTGGATGCATGTTACTTTTCCTTACTTTTTTATTGCCCTATGATGATTCCCTTGATATGCAGGTAATTAGTGTTGAAGATGATGGCGTTGCTGCTGCTCTGGAGCTTCTTATGCCCTTGGATCTTCATGCTAGAAGCTTCCTGCTACTCATGATTTTTATTCTGTGGGATAGGCTCCTACAAGATTTCCTACAGGATGTCTTGTAGCTACTTCTCCCTCATAATTTTTAATCATTTCCATTGTTGGGACTTTGAGGATGATGAAATGGATAGAGAGGAGATCTATGAGTGTGAATAATGAGAAGTACACTCAGGTGTTGTTCCCTTCTGCTCCTTGTTTCATTTTCCTTTGTGTTTTCTCTTGAAGACTGTGAATTTTTTTTTGAAGATTGATTTTTTTTTTTAATAATGAATTTAGGGGTGATCAAGGTGGAGAGAGGTATGTTAATGAAGTTGTGATGTAGGGATTTTTTTTTTTTTTTTGACATGGCTAGGTCATTTTGTCACCCTAGGTTTACTCCCTTTAGTTCTAAAGCCACTGTAATTCCTAGGAGATCATCCTATAGGTTTTCAGGGGATCATGTAGGTTTACAGGGAATCCTGTTGAAGACATGAGGTTCTTGCTATGTGTTGGATGCATGTTACTTTTCCTTACTTTTTTATTGCCCTATGATGATTCCCTTGATATGCAGGTAATTGATGTTGAAGATGATGGTGTTGCTATTGCTCTGGAGCTTCTTATGCCCTTGGATCTTCATGCTAGAAGCTTCCTGCTACTCATGATTTTTATTCTGTGGGATAGGCTCCTACAAGATTTCCTACAGGATGTCTTGTAGCTACTTCTCCCTCATAATTTTTAATCATTTCCACTGTTGGGACTTTGAGGATGATGAAATGGATAGAGAGGAGATCTATGAGTGTGAATAATGAGAATTACACTCAGGTGTTGTTACCTTCTGCTCCTTGTTTCATTTTCCTTTGTGTTTTCTCTATTTGCTATGTGTTGGATGCATGTTACTTTTCCTTACTTTTTTATTTCCCTATGATGATTCCCTTGATATGTAGGTAATTGGTGTTGAAGATGATGGTGTTGCTGCTGCTCTGGAGCTTCTTATGCCCTTGGATCTTCATGCTAGAAGCTTCCTGCTACTCATGATTTTTATTCTGTGGGATAGGCTCCTACAAGATTTCCTACAGGATGTCTTGTAGCAACTTCTCCCTCATAATTTTTAATCATTTCCACTGTGGTGTTAATACCTTGTTGTAGTTTGTTGAAGACATGAGGTGCTTGCTATGTGTTGGATTCATGTTACTTTTCCTTACTTTTTTATTGCCCTATGATGATTCCCTTGATATGCAGGTAATTGGTGTTGAAGATGATGGTGTTGCTGCTGCTCTGGAGCTTCTTATGCCCTTGGATCTTCATGCTAGAAGCTTCCTGCTACTCATGATTTTTATTCTGTGGGATAGGCTCCTACAAGATTTCCTACAGGATGTCTTGTAGCTACTTCTCCCTCATAATTTTTAATCATTTCCATTGTTGGGACTTTGAGGATGATGAAATGGATAGAGAGGAGATCTATGAGTGTGAATAATGAGAAGTACACTCAGGTGTTGTTCCCTTCTACTCCTTGTTTCATTTTCCTTTGTGTTTTCTCTTGAAGTCTGTGAATTTTTTTTTGAAGAATGATTTTTGTTTTTAATAATGAATTTAGGGGTGATCAAGGTGGAGAGAGGTATGTTAATGAAGTTGTGATGTAGGGATATTTTTTTTTTGACATGGCTAGGTCATTTTGTCGCCCTAGATTTACTCTCTTTAGGATTCTAAAGCCACTGTAATTCCTATAGGATCATCCTATAGGTTTTAAGGGGATCATGTAGGTTTACAGGGAATCCTGTAGAAAAGAGAGTACCCTTGGAAACTAAGGCAAATGAGTGAAAAAAATGAAAGAAATGGCGGAGTGATGAATGAGAATGGATGGGAAAATAAAAATATGAGTGGAATAGGTCCCTTTTGATTATACTTTGCTCTCTAATCGTCCTCCTGCTGACCTGCCACAATTTTTCATGATTTTTATGTTCTCTTTTTTATTTATTTTTATTTATTTTTTTATTTTTGAAAAAAACTAGTCCGCCTCCAAGAGGTTTTCATTTTAGTTGCTTACCCGGGGCGCCTCAAGAGAGGTTTTCACCCAAAGATCTTTTTATTTCTCTTTTTGTTTTTTTTTTGACACCATTTGGCTGCCCCAAGAGGTTTTCATCCCAATAGTGGGACTCAGGTGCCTCATGGAGGTTTTCACCTTAGTCCTTATTTTTCTTTTTTCTTAGTGACTTGATGAGGTAGGAGCTAAAACTTGCTCCACCACCATCACTATTTTATTGATACCATCAATGAACTCTTTCTTTGACAATGGTCTCTTGTAAACTTTCAATCTGTACCCATTAACAAGTAAATGAATGGCCTCTACATCTATGGTTTTGATCTGCACTGAATCATTATCAGGACATCTCTCTATAACATAAGGCCCTAACCATCTTGTTCTTAACTTTCCCTTAAAGTATTTATATCTAGAATCATATAACAAAGCCCAATCACTTTCTTGAAATTTCTTATCCTTGATGTTCTTATCATGCCAAATCTTCCTCTGAATTTGAGTTACCTCTGTGTGTAGGAGGGCTTGCATTCTAAACTCATCTAAACCATTCAACTGGAGCAACCTCTATTTTTGTGCATTGCTGAGATCTAGATCTAGTTGGGCATCCATCCTCAATGTTTATACTCAAATTCAATGGAAAAAAGGGCCCTTTTCCCATAGACCAGCTCATAGGGTGTGAATCTAGTGGTGGTCTTCCAAGTGGCATTATAGGCCCAGGTGGCCTCAACTAGTCTATCTACCCAATATTTCCTGCTGCTGCTAACCACTTTGGTCAAGATGTCCTCCAATGCTATGTTGGCCACCTCCACTTGCCCATTAGCTTGTGGGTGGTAGGGAGTGGAGGTTCTATGCTTGATCTTATGCTGGCTTAACAAATCTTTAATAATGTTGGAGGTAAACTGGCTGCCTTGGTCATTGATTAGTTCTCTAGGGTACCCAAATTTGTAAAAATACATTCTCCCTTAAGAACTCAACCACCTTCTCATTTGTTGCTACCCTAATTACCTTGGTTTCTGCCCACTTAGTTAGATAGTTAGTGCACACAATTATATACTACTTTGTCTTGGAAGGAGGGTCACTAGGTATAATGAAGTCCATGCCCCACTTGTTAGATGGCTCAAAAGTCACTTGAGGTTGCAGAGGCATTTCATCTCTTGGAGTAGGCTTTCCATCCTTTGGCACCGATCACACTGACTAGTATATCTTTTCACATACTAATGAAGAGTGGGCTAGTAATGCCCAACTTGTAACACTTTAAATGATGTCCTCTTTGCTACAAAGTGACCTCCACAAGGCCCATCATGACAGGTCGGAAGGATGTCAAAGACTTCCTCCTCACTGACAAACCTTCTCAGAATTTGATCCGGGCCTAGTTTGAAGAGGTTGCCCCCAATCCAGGTGAAGGGGTCTCTCTTTCTCACAATCTTGCTTTTCTCTTTGGAGGACAAATTCGGTGGAAACTGTGCAGATACCAAATAGTTTGCTATGTTAGCAAACCATGGAGAGAGAAATGAGATGGCAAAGAAGTGCTCACCTGGTAACTGATCATCAACCATTCCCTCCTCACCTGCAAGCAAAGTTAATTTGGACAAAAAGTCTGCAACAACATTTTCCTTGCTAGGCCTATCAGCAATAGTTAGATCAAACTGTTGTAATAAAAGTAACCATCTATTAATCTGGGCATACATATAAGGTTTATTCATTAAATATTTGATTGCAGCATGGTCAGTATGTACAAATGTTTGATAGACTATAATATAATGCCTAAATTTGTTCAATGAATATACAACAACTAAGAGCTCCTTTTTGGTCACCGTGTAGTTTAGTTCGGCCTTTGACAAATTCTTACTGATAAAGTAAATGACATAAGGCAATTTTTCATCTATCTGGCCTAGGTCTGCTCCTATGGATTTGTGTGAGGCATCAACATGAATATGAAAAGGAAGGGCTCAATTTGTGCCTTAGAGAATTGGTGTAGTGGTTAACTTGTCCTTTAGGGTGTCCAGGGCCTCTTGGCAGCTTTTTCACCATACAAACTCAGAGTCTTTGTCCAACAACCAAAATAAAGGATAAGCCAACTTGCTGAAGTCCTTTATAAAACCTTCGGTAGTATCTAGCTAACCCTAGAAAACTTCTGACATCTCTCTACTTTTGTGGAGGTGGGTCCCTTTGGATGATAGCTATTTTGTTTGGGTCCTTCTGCAATCCTTGTTGAGATATTGAATAACCTAGCACAATCGTTGCAGTCATTAAGAATTCACATTTTTTGAGACTGAGAGATAGGTTCATTCCAATGAATTTGTGCATAACCTTACCTAAGTTGGACATATCCTCCTCGAAATCACCTCCATAAGGTGTAAAATCATCCATATAAATTTCTACCGCATCATGGACTAACTCGGCAAAAATACTTAGGACTTCTCTTTGAAAAGTGGCAAGAGCATTGCATATGCCAAAAGGAAGGACACTATAGGTGAAAGTACCCCAAGGAAAAGTGAAGGTGGTTTTATCCTAGTCTTCCAGGCTAATCTGGATTTGATTGTACTTGCTGAATCCATCTAGGAAAGAGATTTTTTTTCCCTGCTAGGCCATCTAGCACTTAGTCGATGAAAGGTTGAGGGAAATGGTCCTTCTTTGTGGCTTTGTTTAACTCCCTATAATCTACACAAATCCTCCACTTAGCATTTTTCTTTCGAACCAACACTAAAGGATAAACCCACTTACTATCTGAGATAGGATAAATGAATCCTACATCTAGTAGTTTTTGCAGTTCTTCTTTGACTATATCTTTAAGAGCTGGATTCATCCTCCTTTTGGGTTTCCAGACTGGCTTGTAACCTTATTTGATATAATTGTGGTGAGTACAGACTGAGGGGTGCACTCCCTTCATTTATTTGTCACTCCAAGCGAAGGAATTCAGATGTTCCTTTGGCATGTTGCATAACTTTTCTTCTTGGAGAACAAAAAGAGATGGATTGATTTTGAAGGATTTCTCAAGGCCAAAGTCTATGGTTTTGACATGGATAGGGTTGGAATCAGCTAAGATTAGATAAATTTGATGGTTGTTTTGGGTTTCCTTTACTACATATTCTAAGGACAATGTACTGGGAGTTGGACTTTGGAGTATGTGTTCGATCAAGTCATCTTCATCTTGTTGTCCCCCTCCCAGGGTTGTTTTTAAAGTATAGATTTGGGCAGAATAAACTTCATCTTCCTCCTCCTCTTCTAGCCACAAAGGTAAGTCATGTTCTAGAGATGGCTGAGTAGGAGGGTATAGGACTAACTGCTTGGACATATGCCCATTCTTGATGGTCATATTTCTAGCTTTGTAGCTAACGTAAGAATCGACACTGGCTAACTAGGGCCTCCCAAGGATGAGAGGGTAACTAGTAAGCTTAGCCTTAGGCTTGAGAACTAGGAAATCTTCAAGGTATTACCAAGAATCAATGGAGAACATCATATCCTCCACAATCCCCTCAGGGGTCACTATGGAACGGTCTGCAAGTTGCAGAACTATTGTGGTCTTTCTCAATGAACCTTGGAGGTTGATATTGAGCATGGTGTCCTTGGTAATCACATTAATGACAGCCCCAATATCAATCAAAGTGTGTGGGATGATGGTGGTGTTGATGTGCACATCTTCTACAGGGATTCCAGGGTCCAAATACTTTGGACAGATTACTTGCCCCAACATTAAGTCAGATAATTGTCCAATGACATTAATGGTAGGGGCATCTCTTCTTCGACTCCCTGGATGCTTGAAGCACTTCTCCTTAATCAAGTTGTTGTAAATAGGTACATCTTTAATAGCTTGGAGAAGTGGAATTTTGACACATGGGTTTTTCAACTCTCCCAGAAGTTTAGTCTCTTCTGGGGCGGGTTGGAGTGGTTAGGTTAATCTCTCAAGAAAGGGTGGTGGATTTACTTGAAGCATGCTTTCCTCTCTTTCTTCCTCAACCTCCCTAAGTGGAGGTAGAGGTTGGTTATTCGGAAGTACTCTCTCAGATCTCAAGTTGATTTCCTAAATTTCCACAGCATAAGCTGGATAGGATGTCTCTCCACTATATATTTGTTGTGCCTGTCTATTGTTCGGGTTCAGATTTGGCTGGGCAGGCATATGGGGTTGTTTAGGTGGAGTAGAGTGTAAAAGTTGTGGTTGGGTAGGTGGTGAAGGCAATAAAGCTAGAACATTGTTGTATGGGGGCCTCTACCCATGGGGCAGTGCATTCCACTGAGTTTGTGGCCAAGCATATGGTTGAAATGACTAGCTAGTTGGCTGGGAATGATACTGAGGTGCAAAGGACCAAGGAGGAGGTGTAGACCAGGAAGGATGAGCAGGGGGCCCCAAAGAAGGTATGGATGTGGTCTGGTTGGGGTTGTAATATGCATTGGATGACCCTTGCATGCCCTACTAGTATGGCCTAGGCCCATGAGGTCTCCTTTGGTTTATGTAGCATTGCTACTCAGTGACCCCTTCAACTCCTTGATTTACAACTTTGAGTCCAAGTAAAGAGGGGCACTTTTCTGTGGAGTGGGTTTCTTCATATGCTGAGCAAATTTCAATAGAATTCAATGGACATTCATTCCTAGGGTGCCTCCTAGTGCATCTAGGATAGAAAATGGCCAAGGCTCTCTCTACTTCTTCCTACTTTCTCTTAATGTGCATAGTGTCCATCTGTAGGGCAAGGGTTTGTAGTATCTCACTTTTGAAATCCTCTAGCATATTTCCAATTTCCCCCTTGATGGATGAATTGGAAGAGGATGGAATGACCATAGGTTGACTACCCCTACCCTTTTTCCTAGCTGCCCTAGAATGGTTTCTAAAGACAGTCTTAATATCCGCATAGGGTAACTGGTAGATATCCATTCCTGCTAAAAAGTGTAGGGTATTCAGAAGATCTTCCCTTACTTCTCTAAGCAAGACCAACTCAGTGACTGAGGGTCAAGTGTGCACCTGGCCCTTTTGTAGCTAAGCTGGAATCTTTCTTCATAATTCTCTAGGGATTCATCATTGCCTAAGGTCATCCTAAAAGTTTCCTCTTTAGTGTCTTTAGACCTACAGTAGTCCCGATACTTGTTGTTGAAGGCTTGATACATTTGAGCCCAAGTTGTGATGCTATCTCCAGGTAAACCCATGAACCAGTGCAAAGTTGCATCCTTGAGAGTGGATGTAAATAGTTTCAACTTCTGCTCATCATTTGTATAGTCATAGGTTCGACATATGACAACAAACTCAAATAAGAAAGTGTTTGAATCTTCTATGGTCAGGCCATGGAAATGAGGAAGGGCATAAGGGCTTATATTTTTCATCTTAATATCACTATTGGTTTCCCTATTGGGAAAGGCACCCTCAACTCTTTCTCTATTTCCTCTGTCATTTCTCTTTTCAGCCATAGGTTCAGTAGGAACAGGTTCTCCTTCTTCTTCTTCCCCTGTAAGTTCTTCAAATATTTTTGGTTGCTCACCTAAGGGTTCCTCCAGTTCACAACCACTGAAGAAGAGGGAAGGTTGGTTGTTTGAAGCAGTCGGGGTATTTGGAAAAAACATTCCCTAAGTTATCCCTATTCCTATGAGGCATGAAAAGAAAATGTTTTTGTTTTGTTTGTTTTTTCAAGCTTGGAAGTAATTGTAGAACTAAAATTGCAGACTTAATGAAAACTACTGACTGAATAAAAAAAAAAAATTTAACTACTTCATTGAAATTTTACTTGCAAAATGGAAAGGAAAGCAAAGAATGCAGAATGAAAATGGAAGCAACTAAATTACTTTGGTAGAAATGAAACTAATAACAGAATATTAGAAACAAGAAATAGAAGAAAGAAAGAAGTAATCACATATTACTTAGAAACCTCCCCGACAATGATGCCAAAAATTGATGAGCACCAGTATTGCAACGAGAATGCTGCAACTCCTGGAGCTACCAACTTTACTTTATCAACTCGGGGTTCGTACAAACTTGGAGGTGACAATGCTGTATGCAAAAGTAAAAGTGATGGTTTTTCCTGTTGTCGCTGTTTAGCTGGCGAGAGACTACTAGAGCTTCCAAGCCAAACTTCTATGGATTTAAAATAAGCTTGATTGGTGATGAAAGAAATAGAAATCTACTCTAGGAGAAAGCTTGTCTACTGCAATAAGGAAAATGACTGAAATCCTATGCTAAAAACACACCATTCTTTATCTAACTATTGAGAAACTATGATCTACAAGAATGGAAATCTAACATGTATGAAATTCTACTATATAAAGCATGGAATTTCAAGAATCAAACATCACTACTGTGCATGTAAAGGACTGAAATAAATCTGTTTTGTTCTTTTTATTATTTTTATGTAAAATCAAGTGTAAACCCTAATCTCTTTTGGTGATGTGGCAGGTGGCTTAGTGATGTTGGTGGATGTTTGGGAGGTTTAGGAGATGGTTGGAAGGTTTGGGAGACCCTTGGGTGACCTAGTGTGGCTTCCTAGAGGTTTTCCCTCAATTCGGCCTTCAAACATGTCACTATAGGAAAACCTACAGGATGTACTAGAAACCTACAGGATTCCCTTTATTTCTACAGGATACAACTGAGAGAAAAAAGATGGTTGATAGAGGTGATGGAAGGCTTAGGGAAGGTGGTGGATGGGTGGAATGGAGTGAGAAAATTCCTAGGATCACTCAGAACTCAAAACCAAGGTTAGGAGATGGTTGGATTTGCTCAACATGCTTGGAGGAATTTCTATGTAAAATGATGAGATTGGTGAAGGTGTTGGTGAAAGCAAGGAATGATTATGGATGGATGAAGTTGGAAGGTGGTTGTCTACTATGATATCTCTTTATACTTTTGAAGAACCTGCTCTGCATCAAACATTTATAATTGCCAAAAATTCATGTAAACAAGAAGAATTCTAACAAGCTAGAAAAACATAATTTAATGAGCTCACTGTCTACTTCATGCATGAGGAAAATTGCTGAATAAAATGGAATCATGGATGAGATATATTGTAAGACTGAAGATGGAAAATATGGTAATTAAATCCCACACATGAAAAAATGATCAAATGCTGGTTCAGGTATAGTAAACTCTTAATATTATGAGAAAATGGAAATCTATCATTTTAGGGTTGTATAAGGGTCTTTTCCTCAAATCATGATCCCTGATGGAAGAGGTGAGGCCATCAAACCAACTTACATATTTGTGGTGCTCCTTTTATCCCTTTTAACCTGCTACTGAAGTAAATCACAAATATAAGCAAACTAATAAACAACTAATAAAATCTACATTACTTGCAATGAAATACTTCTAAAGACAATTTAACCATGAATCTATGAAACTAATCCTAGCATATAGATACAAGAAGAGGATCCTTTGCTATTAGGGTTGGGCCCTAACCCAAAAGCTTCAGCCCTCTGAGTTAACTCAGTGCTGGATCAAGAAAAATCTCATTTTCATTATTAAAATAGAAAATTACATCCATGTCTTCCACAAGTCTGGAGCTCGAAAATAACTAGTCTTTTTTACAACAAAAATTCAAATGCTAATGAGGCTCTAGGCCTCTCTACTTATACAACTGAAGTCCCCAACGACTTCCGTAAATCTAGGGAGGCTCGGCTCCCAAACTTGAGATGAACTAACTCTTTGTTTATCACTTTCTCGGATGCCTTTTGATCTTCATGGCTTGGTTGATTTCACTCTGAGCTGATGTGATTAATGGAGGAATATTCGAATGGGGGAGGAGTAAATGAGGAGGATTTACTTCCTACAATCTCTCTCCCTTGTCCCATTCGATTTTCAAACCTTAGTCTTGCCAAAATTCCTTAATATTCTCTTCCAAAACTGCATTCAATGCATATTAGTCCACTAGGCATAATATCTCACTTTAACTCATCTCATTAAACAAAATATAATCAAAACATGTAATAAATTGTGAGAAGAGTTGATTTGACTAGCTAGGAAGGTGAATTAAGGCTCATGTAATTACCCAATGATGAGGTTCATCAATATTGGAGAAATACATGACTTTTTATTGACAAAATAAATATTCTTCTGTGTTACAATGAGTCTAAATGGGACTTTGACACACGACCAATATTATTATTTATCTTGGAAAGTTTATAAAATATAAAAACATGAAGAACATGATTTTGACTCAAACTTGACCATGAAACCCCTACTCAAAAATAAAATACAATTTTCCTCTCTTTATAAAGAATATAGAATGTCATGATTACAATTAGGTCATTATGAAGACTGAACCTAGTTACAATTTTCAACACTCCTTTTTAACTAGGGAGGTATTTATAATCCCATTACATGGTACAAGGAATCTCAATCTTGAAGAATTATCATAAGAAGACTCATATTAAAATTCCATCTTTATCAAGCATCTTTATTATAACCAAAATTATCCTTGAAGGCCTTAACTAAACAATCTCATGCTTATTTAATAACATTATGCTGGGAGGCTTTACATGGGATGCTACACTACCTCTAAGGCACATACCCCTTTCAGATGTTCACTAGATATGTCCTTTTAATACTATTCTTATCTTGAATTTCCAATCCTGAATCCTCAAAGAATATTAGTCCTCTTTGACTACTCTTATCTTAGATTCCCTACCTCATCCTCAAAGAGTATTTGTCAAAAAATTCCTTTTTCCCTAGATTCTACAATCCATAAGAATTTCCAATATTAGATGCTTATCCAATCCTTCAGACTCCATTCTTTCTTTATGGCCTTCATTAATACTTATGGTTGTTAGTGCTAGTCTATTGCTTGACCCATAAAGACAAGAACTATCCAACATCACTCTATTTCAATTAGGGAATATATATAATATATATTTTATAATATATATATATATATATACACACCAAATGAAGCTTGTCTCTCAAATACTCAAGCTTATTGTTTGGGAACATTTTAGTCAAAATGTATGCTACTTGTTCAACAATAGGTTTATAATGCAACTCTATGACCCTATCTTGTACCAGGCTTTTGATGTAATGGTACTTATTATTTATATGCTTTGTCTTGCATGGAACATATGGTCCTTTTCGAATCTTATAAAACTTTCGTTGTCATACTGTATATGTGTAGGGTTAAGTGGTCCTTCAAACAAATATGATGATAAATTCCTGAGCCAAATAAATTCATAGCAACATACTCCGCTTCATCACTACTCAAAGAAAATGTATCATACTTTATGTGCATCCATGAGATAATTCAAGATCCTAGGCTGAAGCATCCACCTGTTGTACTTCTTCCATCTATCTTACTATTGCTCCAATATGAATTTGTATATCCCATGAGTTGGATTTCATTATAAATATACTGAAGGCATTAATGTATGGTTCCACACAATATCTTAGGATATGCTTGGTTGCAATCTAATGATAATTTTTTTTCTCCATATGAAATTGACATTCACTGCAAAACAAATGTCCCGTCTAGTATTTACCAGATACATCAAGGATCAAATCAACAGTCTATAGCAAGTAGGATCCACTATACTAGACAATGAACTCCTTAACTTATTTAAATTGGTAATCATAGGAGTAATTATAGACTTGTTATCCATCATGCCAATTTTTTGAAGAATCTTGATCACATAGTTACCTTGACCAAGAAATATCTCACTTTTCTTCTGCCAAACTTCTAGTCCCAAGTAATTATGCATAATCATAAGATCGTTCATATGAAACTCAACTACTAACTACTTGTTACATTCATAAATCTAATACTCTACACCTGTGACTAGTAAATCATCCACATACAAGAGTATGATGTCTGGTTCACCTTGGACTACCTTGATGTATAGGTTAGGTTCTACAGAAATGGTAAAACCAAGTCTCAATAGGTATGCTTCCATTCTTGCATACCAAGCTCTAGGTGCTTGCTTTAAGCCATATAGATCTTTCTTCAACCTGCAGACATGAGTCTGTCTCTAATTTATTTCAAATCCTTGAGGCTGCTCAATGTAAACATCCTCATTAATAGTCCCATTCAATAAGGCCGTCTTAACATCCATTTGATAGATGTTCCATCCCATGGTAGAAGCTAACAAAACAAGAAATATTATAGTTGTATATCTAGTTATAGGACAAAACGTTTATTCGTAATCAATACCTTCTTTCTATGAGAAGCCTCTTGCTACAAACCTTTCCTTGTGCTTATCAATGCTCCCATCTACAACATGATTTACCTTGTAAATCCATGTTGAAGTGACTATATATTTGTCACTTGGCCTAGGGATAATTTTCGAGACATTGTTCTTCATGATAGATCGATATTCTTCCTGCATTGCATTCCTCCACTCTTGGTGTTTAGTTGCATCTTCAGAGGAGGAAGGTTTTGCTTCAATGAGAATTGACGTATATGTAGCATACCCAGAATACCTTTTCTATTATTTAATTTCTCGAAAGTTCCCCTTTGATGTGTGGCCTTTTGATTCTTGTAGAGTATCTCTCAACCAAGCCAACCTCTTTGAATTTACTGGAACAATTACTTGTTGCACAAACTCACTAGGACCTTCAATATCTTATTGGTAGATGTATGATCTTGATCATCATTATCCCTTGAGATTCCTAAAAGATAGGCATATATTCTTCATAAGAGTCAACTAGAAAATCATTTAATTTCTTGTAGGATATAATTTCATGAAAGATGACATCCCTACTTACTTCTATTCAACGATCCTCCTTAATATAGATTATGTACGTCTTAGATGAAGCACTATATCCAACAAATATTCCCTTTAGAATTGTAGGATCAAACTTATTTCTCTTGTCCTTGGGTATATTTATATAAACATGACACCCAAATATATGAATATGATCCACACATGGCTTCTTCCCTGTAAATGCTTCTTCCAGATTCATGTTGTTGATAATCTTGTGAGGAATTTAGTTTTGCAAGTAAAAAACTATTACACATGCCTCTACCCATATAAATTGAGGGAGATCTTGATCATGTAGAATGGAATTGAGACATTATTCAATAGTGATGTTCCTCCTTTCAGCCATGACATTCTGTTCAATATTATAAGGAATAATAATCTCCCTCTTAATCCCCGCTTCCTTGCAAAATGCTATCAGTTCTTTGGAGGTGTATTCTCCACCATTATCGAACCTTAGAGTCTTGATCATTCTCTCGGCTAGATTCTCCACTTCATTCTTGAATTCTTGAAACTTCTTGAAAACCTCATCTTTGTTCTTGAGGAGATATAACCAAGTTTTCATTGAGAAATCAATAATCAAGGTTACATAATATTGATGTCCACAAAGAGACTTAACTTCCATAGGTCCACATACATATGAATGTATGAGATCTAAAACTTCCATAGATTTGGTATCACTTCTTGCAAATGGTTTCTTTACATTATTTCTTAGATCACAACCCTAGCAGGTCCTTTGATGTTCTTCCTTCAATTTGGGTATTCCATTGACCATTTGACTTAGAGATGGAAGAATCTTATAATGAAGGTGTCAGTACCTTTTATGCCGTATTTTGGAACAACTCACATCCAAGTGGACTAGGGCTTGATATAGAGGTGTAAAAAGTCTATATAATATCCCCTCACAAATCCTAATGACCCTAGCATTGTCAATGCTAAAGTCCTTACCCCAAACCAAAACCTTGCCATCAACAAAAGTAATTCTATCACCCTTATCCTCTAAAAAATAGATAGAAAGAATGATTTTCTTCAAACCTGGAACATATCGAATGTTTTTGAGGTGAATACTTCCACTAGACTCGATGATTAGGTGCCAACAAATTTTCTCAAAAATCAAAGTTGTCAGATTGGTGTGGAACCTGAACGACCGTGTAGTGTTCGTCATCCTAAATTTGGTGCAACTCATTTTGTGCGAAACAAACTCTGTATGCTCCCAGAAACATGTTCTGTTCATTTTCCCAAACATGCAAATTTAAAAAAAATATATGCAGGCAACCTAGTCAGCAAGCCATACTACTGACGTGGCACTAACTAGGAATGCCTACATGGCGGGGTGAGTGTGCATTGATTGCTTTTCTCCGGTGAATTAGGTGGTGCCAAGTGGCACAATTTAATTAGCACTGGTTTGGGAAATTTTCATTGGTGGGTTGGTGGCCAACCATATGTTGCCACGTGGCCCAGCCAGGGGCCACCACGTGGCATCCCAAGGGCCACCAAAATTTGTTAAGAGTCGAATGGACCGGGCAGGGGTCGAACAACAGACCTTCGTCCAATAAACAATGGCATCTACCATCGCACCACTATATATCTTATTATATTATGGCATGTGACATATATTTAAACATTAATGTAAAGCAGTTTCATGAAAGGGGCCAGCCATAAGGGCCATCCCCTGGGCGCGTGTAGCCCAACGGAATCACCGGCGGAGTGGGGTGGGGCCCAACCAATGGGGGTGGGTCGTTGGCCTTAGCCCCAGGCATGTGGCCCCCCAAGTGGCCTGAATATTAGGAAACAAGGCCACATTGGGCATTTAATTTCTCGAACAAATTCATTCGAAATTTGGCAGAATCAGTGGCAAGTTAGAGAAAATTAGGGAAAATTTGTAGGATAGTGCCAGATTTTGGGGAAATTGTAGAGAAAATAGTGTAAGAGCTAGGGGAAGCTATCACTTCTTGCGTTTTTTTACCAATTCAAGAGCAAGAGGAGTCTAGACAAGCATTTTTAGGCATTCTGGAGCCATTGGAGCAGGTTGCAGAGCTATTTGAGCATTGTAAACTGATGTATCCACAATTTTTAGCATAATAGAGAGGGCCAAGCCATTGGAAGCTAGACCAAGGAAATGTAGCATAGGTGGGGTGAAATTCTTCATATTGTGTTGTCGTGATACTGTTTTGGTGATGTTCTTGTCTATTGTATGTTGTTGTTCAATCATTTTTTTATGTTAATTTGTACATGAAATTTACATAAAAACACTCAAACGCTCATGATAAAACTTTCAATTAACCTCATGAATCCTTAAGCACTTTTACATATTCTGAAGAGGAATTTAGCACAACATAACTAATTTTCCCATTCAGATCAAGTTTGGTATCAAAGCTCTTGGTTTTCTTTGTGCAAGGAGGATTTACTTGTTTTCAAGTGAATGTGATGGTTACAAGGTTGAAGCTCAAGAGAGGAGAATGAAAGATTGTTGAAGGTCCTAAAGTTGGGTTAAGGAGAAGGAGAGAAAGTTTTCCACAATATCGACAACTAGTTCTACCTCAAATTGCAGTCAAAGATTCAACAAGAATTTCACATGAAGGAGAGCTTGAAAATATGTCAGAGGATGAGAAGGGTTTTAGGAAGGCTTTCTTTGACATGACAAATATGGTGAAAGTCCTCTATGAAGAGAGGAATACAAAACTGCAGGGTGAAGGTTCCAAGCCTCCAAAAGGAGAAGGTTCTTTAGGAGGAGGAGATAATGGAAATGGAGATAAACCTCCACCATTTCCACCACCATCTTCATCTTCATCTTCACAATATTCATCCTCATCCACTAATACAACCCTTACTCATACTCATCAACATACCTCAAAAGGAATTGGTAAAACACCCCTGTTAAAACTTGATATTAAATTTGAGCTTCCTATGTATAATGGTGAAGTGAATGTAGAGAAGCTTGAAAATTGGGTTCGTCATTTGGAGGTTATTGCATAATTCAAAACCTTCAAGAATATGACACAAAGATTTAGCTAGCTTCCTTGACACTGGAGGGTGCAACACTAATATGGTGGGAAGCCAATACACAAGAAGATATAAAAAAACACGGTAAGATCTCAATTTATTGGTCTGATTTCATTGCTGCAATTAAGAGATAGTTTTACCCTCTAGCATATATGCAGAAATCCATCATGAATTGGCATAACTTTAGACAACTTAAAGGTCAAAATGTGCAAGATTACACCCAATAATTTAGAAGAAGGTCTCTAATGCTAGGTGTAGATTTGCAATCACAAGATACTTTGCTGAAGTATATAGGGGTTTTACACAGCTACCTAAGGCATACTGTCCTTATGTTTAATCCCACTAGTCTAGATGAGGTTTGTGTGCAAGCCACCCATCTAGAAGCAAGACAGAAAAACATTCTAGAAGAGGTTATCAAAAAGCCATTTAATGGTAAAGGAAAATAAAAGGGTTTCAAAGGGAAAGGAAAGAAAAATGCATCCATTAAGAAGGAATGAGAGAAAATAACATGCAAACATTGTTCCAAAGAGGGTCATGATGAAGCTAATTATTGGACGCTTCATCTTGAGATGAAACCAAAGAAATTCAACAACAATGGCAAACAAAAGACAACTGCAACCACTCAACATTATTTGGGATCTGGCTCGGGTGATGAGACTAAAATTACATCCATGGGTATGAAAGGAAAGGAATCCATTGCTAGCACCAGTACTTCAAATTTACACATTGAAAATCCAAATGAAAAGAAGAGGATAAAACTTTTCCACATAAGGGTAATCTCAAAACATAGCAAAATTGATACTCTTTTTGATAGTGGCTCTCAAGCCAATCTCATCTCTAAAAACATTGTCAAAATTTTGAACTTGGAAACCATTCGTCATCATAAGCCATATCCATTACGATGGGTGTGTGACAATGCACAATTGTAAGTAACTAGAAAGTGTAGATTGAAATTCGCCATTACTGCAAATTTCATAGATGAAGTGGAACTTGATGTTGTGCCTTTAGACATATGTGGTGTAGTTTTGGGCAGCCCATTCTCTATGACAAAAAAAGTATCTTCCATAGACATGAAAACAAATACAATTTGTTCAAATATGGAGTAGAATACATTGTAAGAGCCCATAGCAAGAAAATAAATCTTTCACTTGTAAATGCGGGGCAGATGAAAAGACTAGTGAATTATAGCAATAATTTTATGCTTCTAATGATAAAACCCAAGAATGATATTCATAATGAAGCTTTTCAAGGTTGTGACTCAAGATTGAAATCTAAATTGGTTGATTTTGTTAACAAATATGAGTGAGATGTTTCAGGAACTAAAAGGATTTCCTCCCAAGAGAGGAATCCAACATGAAATATAGTTGTAGCAAGATTGTCCTTTTCCTAACATTGGCGTGTACAAGATGTCAGTGATGGAAAGTGTAGAAATTAAAAATCAAATTCAAGAGTTTTTGGATTAAGGGATCATCAGGCCAAGTTCTTCTCCATGTGGGTCAACTATTGTTTTGGTGCCAAAGAAGGATTGAACATGGCGCATGTGTGTGGACTTCCGTGCATTGAACAAGATTATGGTAAAGAACCGTTACCACTGCCTATAATAGATGATTTACTTAATCAATTTAAATATGCAAATTATTTTACTAAGTTGGACTTAAGGAGTGGCTACCATCAAATTATAATTGCTGAAGGAGACATTTGGAAGACAACATTCAAGACAAACCAAGGTTTGTTTGAATGGCTAGTTATGCCTTTTGGATTATGTAATGCTCCTTCTACCTTCATGCGGGTGATGAATGAAGTGTTGAGGCCATTTCTTGATGAGTTTGATATAGTATAATTATATGACATCTTAATTTTCAGTAAATCTCGTGATGAACATGTCATGCATGTGAGAAAATTACTTGATGTCTTAAATAAAGAACAATTGTATTTAAAGATGTCAATGTGTGAGTTTGGAAAAACTTATTTATATTACTTAGGTTGTATTGTTGGAGGAGGTGAGTTGAAAATAGATCCCTCCAAGGTTGATGTCATTTTTAATTGGCCAAGGCCCAAGACAATTACTAAGGTGAGAATTTTATGGGAGTAACCCAATATTGGAGGAAATTTGTTGCTAACTTTTCTTCTATAGCAGCTCCTTTGCATGCATTGACTAGTGTGAAAAATGTTTTTCAGTGGGGAGGAAAAAAATGAAAGGCCTTTGATGCATTGAAGGAAAAGATCAATTCAGCCCTAGTACTTTCATTTCTAGACTTGAGATAGTCATTTGACATCCAGACTGATGCTAGTGACTACGCCATGGGTGCAATCCTCATCCAACATGGTAAGCCTATCTGTTTTCATTTGGAAAATTTCAATGGTGCAGTGATTAATTATCCCACATATGACAAGGAATTGTATGCATTGGTGCAAAGTGTGAAAACGTGGAAACACTACTTGATGGGTAAGAAAACAATCATTCACACTGATCATCAGCCATTGCAATACTTCCGATGGATGGGTTTTCTTCAACAATTCCACTTGGTGATAAGGTATAAGAAAGGTATCTACAATAAAGTTGCTGATATGCTTTCTAAGCCTATTATTATTGCAACTACTTTACTCAAGCATAATTCTATTTTGCATGAAAGTTATATTGATCAGTATGCATTAGACAATGACTTTTAGGATGTTTATGCAAGCTTGAGTCAAGGTAACCAAGTGGAGGAATTGGCTTATCATTTGCATGATAACTTGTTGTACCATCTTGGTAAGCTTTGTATTCCATAGGGAAAAAGAGTCAACATCATAAGAGAGGCACATACTTCTCTTATTGCTAGCCATTTCGGTGTAAGTAAGACGATGGCACATCTACAAAGTTATTGTTATTGGCCTCGTATGATTGAAAGTATGTCACATTTTTATTAAAGGATGTTCATTATGTGTAATCAATAAGCCTAGAAATAGGATGTTAGGATTGTAAACACCGCTTCCGATGCCTTCATGACCATGGGAGAGTATTTCTATGGATTTTGTAGGAGGTATTCCATTGTCAAAAAGAGGCCATGATTATTTACATGTAGTTGTGGATATGTTTAGAAAAATGTGTATTTTGATGCCATGTAAAAAGAAAATTACAGCTGAACAAACTGCTTAGTTATTTTTTCAGAATGTATGGGTGCATTTTGGATTACACACATCCATTGTTAGTGATCGAGATTCTCTCTTTGTTGGGAACTTTTGGTCAAGTTTGTGGTTATTCATGGACACCAAATTGAAAAAGAGTACAACATTTCATTCGCAAACAGTTGGTCAAACAGAGGTGGTGAACATGACAGTGATACATATTCTTCATGGGTATCACAACAAGCATTCTAAGTCACAGGATGAACATTTTCACTACGTTCAACATGCTTACAATTGGGCTGACCACTTTTCAACTCAAATATCTCGATTTGAAGCATGTTTGGGATACTTGCCTAAGTCTCCTTTGGATTTCATTTTTGGAAAGGATGTTGCTATTGATGGTCGTAGTGACATAGATAAAGCAAGAAGGTTCATTGAAAAAATCCAATTGGTATACCAAAGAGTTCAAGAACAACTGGAAAAGAGCCAAGGAAAGTATAAATCAAGGCACGACAAGCATCGGGTAGATCACAAGTTCCAAGTCGGTGATGAAGTTTGGCTTCACATTAGCAAAGAGAGGGTCCAAGGAGAAGGTAAAAAGCTAAAACCAATTCGATATGGTACATTCAAAATTCTAGAAAAGATTGGTGACAATGCCTTCATGTTGGAGTCTCCTTCATATATGAAAATTTAAGTTGTTATTAATGTGGAAAATTCAAGGTTGTATGAGCCTCCTTTGATTGAAGATCAAGGAGAGAATGTTCAAATTCCTTCCATTAAATATTTCTCTCCTGAATACCTTGATGAACTAAAACAAGACACCATTCTTGACAGAAGAACAAGGTATTAAAAATGAGGGAGTGTGGACTAATTTTGAGTGGAGCTCAAAGGAACAAATCCTTCCAAGGCCAAATGGATTGAGATTGGAAAGGTGAGGGAACTGTACCCTCACTGCTGAACAACTGAAAGTGATCTTTGGTGTCCAAAAGCTTCAAGTGGGGAGGAATGATCAAGTGCTCAAAAATTTGCTCAAAATTCAAAGTTGTCGGATCAGTGTGGCCCCTGAATGACCGCGTATTTATTGTCATCCTAAATTTGACACAACTCATTTCATGCAAAGTAGACTCCTTATGCTCCTACAAACATGTTATGTTCATTTTCCCAAACATGTGGATTTAAAAAAAAATGCAGGCAACCTAGTTAGCAGTCCGTACTGCTGATGTGGCACTGAATGGGCATGCCTACATGGCAAGGTGACTATGCATTGATTGTTTTCCTCCAGAGAATTAGGTGATGCCAAGTGGCACGATTTCATTGGCGCTGACTTGGGTGATTTTCATTGGTGGGTTGGTGGCCAACCTGTTGTGGCCACAGCCACTACCTTATTAAAACCTGCTCTGGAAGCAAATTTGAATGGGTCCCCTAGACGTTTGCTCTTTCATTTCTCTGAATGATAACCCTCTGAATGATCTATTTTTATCTTAGGGATTTCAACTCTGTGCCAAGTCAAATCTTCAATTCTTAATAGTTTAGGGCCCCTAATAAGCCTCTACAGTAGGATTCATTTGTAACCCGGTCTCGCCTTTCATTCATATATTTCATCGAGACTTATTCAATCCTCATAAACCTTCTACCGCATCCATATTTCTATAGTAATGCTTTAGAAATAAAAACACTCGACATGCACATAAATCTTACCTCTTCTGCCTTGCCTAGGTCTTCACACATTTTGCATGCTTTTATCACTTATCGCAATTGCTGGTCGGCTCATTACATACCATATCGCATGTTGCATTGATCAAGGGAAAAGGCCTGTCTCTCATGAATAATTGCGATGCGATCAAGTCTCCAGTCACATTGGATATTGTAATCGACACTTTCAACCTGCGCATCAGCCCAAGCTTCAACATTCCATGATATCCCAGTCCTAACGAGATTATTAATCATAGCACATATATTTTTTAGGTCTGCTCCCCAATCGAAAATCGCAATCGACAGAACTCGAGGCCCATACACAAGGTATTCCGTGATATGGCGGACCCACCGATATTATTAAATGCATCATATATATTTTTGGGTCCGAAGCCTATCGCTAATCGTAATCAGCAGTTGGCGAAAGTGAATCCCATGCGATATGTGAAGGGGCGATGAGCGGACCCGGTGATAATTATACGCCTGGGTGCATAATATTTGAAATCTGGCTGCGAGTTTTCCTGTGTATTTCGATAAAGTGTTGTGGTCTGGGTTTTCAAAGGAAAATCTTATATGGTAGATCCGCCAGCATTATTAACCGCAACACATATATATTTCAGGTCCAGCTTATCGTAAATCGCAATCAGCGGAGCCCAAGGCTTATACATAAGGCGCGATGCAATAAGCGGACTCGACGGGACTACTAACCGCAACACATATATATTTCAGGTTTGATTCCCCCAATCGAAAATCGCAGTTGGTAGAGTCCAATGCTTATACATAAGGTGCGATACCATATGGCAGACCTGACGATAACTATAGATTCAGGTGTATAAGATTTGTAGTCTTTCCTTATGGTTCGACTGTGGGTTTTCCCGTGTTTTCTTGTGTATTCGATAAAATGTTGTGGTCCAGGTTTTCAAAGGAAAATCTGATAGGGGTGATTTTGCATCTGATTACCCATTGCGATGTGCGATTATGAATCGATCGCAGCACAAACTTGGCTGAACCAGGGGCCAATTCTTTCACACTCGCTCCTTTTGATTTCATTACGACTTATCATTTTATAAAGTTTTAATGATGGCAAGAGTTGTTCTTAGGCATTTCTACCATATGTTTCATAATCATAAAGCTAATGTTAATTATCTCTGCAGGCGAGGTGTAAAGGACACATGAGCGGATCTGAAGAGTTCATATATGCGGGTGTGTTCTGTTCAAAGATCCAGCCTCAGGTGTTCTCGGTCGGGTTTCCATGCATTGTCGGTGTATTCCAAAAATGATGTTGTCCCAAGTTTCATAATGAATAAATGACACACAGTCATTCTCGTTTTCATTGGCATCTATTCAAATGAAGCGTTCCAAGAGTTATGCCCATTATGTGTTAGCGGTTACATCGACTGTTCTACATCTGTACATTTTGATTTGTATATTGAAAAGAAAAGGGGAGGTGAAAAGTTAAAGGGAGACTGAGGGTCATTTCCTTCTGCATAAGTATTACCTCTAGAGATGGGTGAAGGACTTTTTTTGGGCAGAACAACTTTTGATTTATTGTGCTAATAAAGAAGACTATTTGGGTCAAGAAGGAGCCTTTTTTAGATTCATTTTCCTCTTCTTTCATGTGTTTAGAATCAGGATGTTGTTTTTGGCATGAATATAAATGTGTTTTGTTTTGTGCATATTGATAACAGACAGTTTGTGACTAGTCTTGGTTAATCAAATATAATTTGTTACCATGGTTAATTCATGAGCAATTGTTGATTTGAAATCTTGTTAAACATCAGTTGCAAGCTTTATTTGTATGGAAAGGAATGTGTATTCCTATATGAGAGATTAAATTGCAATTAAGATTTAATATAGCCTTGTTCATCTATGAACCAGTAATTGATTCATTTGGACTCGGAATCCATATATGATGTTTAATATCCTTTTGTTATGCTCCTGCAGGATAGATTAGAATAGTTAGGACTAACATAAGTAGTTAGAATTAGTGTAGATAGGATTTGATACATGTAGGTTAGCTATTTCTTTTGTTGATTTAATTGAAGTATTCCTCCAAGAGGCAATCTTTCAACACATATAACAGTTTACGGGATCCTTTAAAACCCATAAGAACTAGCCATTCCAAATGAAAGCAGATCTAATTGGGGTTTGCAATCGGGTTAGTTCCCCTTGTTGGCATAGCAAACATTCACCGCGTCAACACAACCACACGCTGCCACGTGGCATCCCCTCCCGAGGGCCACAAAAATTTGTTAAGGTCCGTATGAACAAGGCAGGGTTCAAACACTAGACCTACATCCAACAAACAGTGCCATCTACTGTCGTACAACTATATGTCTTATTATATTATGGCATGTGACATATATCTAAACATTAATGTAAAGCAATTTCAGGAAAGGGTCTAGCCCCTGCGCATTTACAACCAAACGGAACTGAGGGCAGAGCGAAGTGGGGGCTCGAACGATGGGGGTGGGTCATTGGCCTTAGCCTCAGGCCCCCCCCCCCCCCCCGTGGCTTGGATTTTTGGAAACAAGGACGCATTAGGCATTTAACCACTCTGACAAATTCACCCAGAATTTGGCAGAATCAGTGCCCAGTTAGCGGAAATTGGGGCAAATTTGTAGGATGGTGCTGGATTTTGGGGAAATTATAGAGTGAATAGTGAAAGAGCTAGGGTAAGCAATAATGTCTTTAGTTTTTGACCAATTCAGGAGCAGGAAGAGGCTAGATGTGCATTTTTGGGCATTATGGAGCCATTGGAGTAGGTTTTAGAGCTGTTTGAGCATTGTAAATTGATTTATTCACTTTTTTTAGCATAATAGAGAGGGTCAAGCCATTGGAAGTTGGACCGAGGAGACATAGCTATTGGCTTAAGGGGGCCAGAAACCAAGTTTAGCATTTTTTAGCCAAACAAATCCCTACACTACTATCCCTTTCGGCATCAGCCTATAGAGCACGGATTGAAGTCTCACCCGAAGCGGTATGGGGGGATGTTGGAACTAAGTTTCCGCACCCTTGAGATGGTTGTGATGTCGGTTTATTCTAGCTATACCTACCTTCTTGCAATTTGCTTAGCCCTCTGTTCCACCCTTCAGTACCTTCACAAAAGGGTACAATTGGCTTTTGCGCAGTCCTAACCTGCGGCTTAGGGACTTTCGCGCTGCTAGGGCAGCGAACTACAATATCTCCCAAACTAGGCTAATTGTTTTACTTATCTTATTAACCAATCTTAGTTAGCTTTGCGTAAGTAGATGTTCTTACTTGCATTCACTTAACCAACACATTTACATACGTTCGTGCATTACATAAGCATTATAAGTGAAATTCATACCCAACATAATAAGATGCATAAACATGAAAGAAATACACAGAAATTGTAGAATACTTCTATTTATTGATAATTACGAACAATTATAGACTCGACCTGCCCTGTGCACTCAGCTGCAAGGGTCCGCGCACTCAGTTGCATACTTCTAGGCCTTTGCGCACTCAGCTGCAGAGCCTCTACCTACACTACGACCCAAACTTAGACTTCTACTTCAGAGCTATCTCTCATACATCATATCTTCATTGCTTGATTCCTTATCTTCATTATTCTAACTACTTAGAGCTTAGCTCTATTTAAACAATCCCATGGTCCGTGGACCATGGGTATATCTTTTACAACCGACATTACATTTCCAAAATAAGGGTGGACAACCCTATGACTCTAACATCTACGCGCTCCGTGACCATAAAATGCGGAGTCTTTACACTTGGATTATGAAATTTGACCAAAATATGGGCTTTTAGCCCCAAAACTACCCTTGGGGGATCTTGTGCCCAACTGGCCCCCAAAATAAACATTGTGACTCGCCCTTGAGTCACTTTACAGGTGCGAAGATCTTAGATTGAAGACCTCCGAGCTTCGTTTGGATAACAACAACCTCAACAGTGCACTGAGCGGCTGCCTACTAGAATTCTTCCACTCCCTGCTCAGTGACTGCCGCTCAACTGATGCCTTGAATCTTTTGCTGAGTTGCCTGTAGTGTCACGAGATTTCCTTCAATGGAAGCTGAAATTGTGTATGCCTCATGTATCCATGGTTGTAGGTGCACTTTTAGGACCTTTTAGAACCGCTTCTTTGTGCTGAGAGATATCCACCTGTTCCTTAAGCGCCTTTTCCTCCTACATATGTGCGAGCCTCTGTGTAAGGGAAACCATCTGTGCGGTCCCTGTGACCTCGTCATACCGTTATTGTAGCTTGCACACCTCTGTCTCTAATCACTCTACATTCGGGTCCTCCTACAGGGTAAGTCAGGACCTTGAATGATTGTTCAAAAAGTCGCATGCAGTCTGCTATTGCACTGTCGACCATTGCTATTGTTGTTGTAAAAATAGTGGTACATTGTTCCTTAAATTCTAGCGGAGTTGAAGGTTGAGCTCTCAACTGCAATTCTATGATCTGCAGGTTCAGCTCCAGCTGACTCCTGGCCATCTCTATTCGAGCGTTGCACACCCATGTGGCCAACTTGCAGATGCATGCCTCAACCAGTTCTTTTGCTTGAATGTCCAACTACGAGACCATTTGATAGGCTTGCTCCACTACCTGCATGATTTGCTTGTTTCGTTCTATTGCCTTGGCACTGTAGGCCTAATTGCTCGATATTGATGCATTGCTAGCTCATCACCTGCAGAGCACGACTCTCTTGGGCCTTAAGTTCCGCGGTGACTCCATCCTGTAAGAGGTAGAGCATCTCTTGAGGGAGCACGACCATATTTAATCCCACCCCTTTCATACTACTAACCGTGGGCTTGTTGGCCTCCTTGTCTGTAGTAAGTGCCCCATCTAGTAGTAGTATCATGTTGGTCACACTGTGGCATCCTGTGGAGTGTGAACTTGCAACTCCTGCAACTTTGTCCGAAGAGCCCCCAATACCAAATTTTGCTACTCTTCGAACTGTTGGAGGGCCTATGTAGTGACATCCCTCACTGTTTCTCCAATATCATGCAGATCCCCCTCAGTGAGGGTGATTGGGTCGAAGGATGTCTTTGATGCCTTGGTTTTCTTTCATGGAATTGCCTTCTCTTACGGTCGCTGACGCTTGAGTTAGGTAGACGTTATCTATGGGTCCCTGCCACCTTGTTCTGTTGGCTCCTCTGTTTCTGCTTCAGTCCCAGGCGAAGGTGACTTCTGTCCTTCTCGCACTTCTCCTCCCGTATTCTATTGTTCCGCCAATTTCATGGTATCACGCGCTGCCTAGGCCTTAGCCTTTGCTTCCTCCTTTATGCGCTTCTCAGCCAAATGTGCCATTTGGAGCTTTGTCTCTTCCTTCTTACACTGTGCGGTGGACTTGTTCGTTTCCACCATGGAGCCTGTTGGAGCATACCACTCTGATGACCAAGACTCGAGGATGGCAAAGACAACATCATCAGTTGACAGATATGGTAAGTTATGCCATATCTTCGTGGGGTCCTTCCGTGCCTTGATAAAGACACGGTGGAAATCCGCTTTGAACTATGCAAAGCTCTGCAAACTAGCATATAGTGTGGGCGACAACTGCAGCTTGCGATTGATCCCCATCCGAATATTCATCTCCATCAACATCTAAAAGATCTTTCTTTCTTTTATGCGTTGCATGTCCTTGGTCACCCATAGCAAAGCATACTTCGTTGCCTCTGGGAGGTCTCACATGACCAAAGGGAATTGTTTGTCTTCTGGCAGCTCCCATGCCACTAGTATGATCGATAGTAGGAGCCACGCATACTGAAACGTCTTGCCTTGCTACTGTTCCTCACGATAGTTTGCAAGGAACTCGCCGCATAGGTAATTCACCCAGTTGAACTGGACTCCTTCAGCGCAGTGGGCTGCTAGTGAAATCACAGGCATGGGCACCACATTCGTGCAGCACTTCCACATCACATTGCTTTCTAAAAGTCCCTAATACCAATTGTTGTTGCTCTTCGAACTGTTGGAGGACCTCCATGGTGACATCCCTCACCGTTTCTCAAATATTGTGTAAATCCCTCCTCATTGAGGGTGATTGGGTCGAAGGATGTCTTTGACGCCTTTGTTTTATTTCGTGGCACTGCCTTCTCTTGCGGGCTCTGACACTTGATTTGGGTGGACATTGTCTGTGGGTCTACGCCACCTTGCTCTGTTGGCTTCTCTATTTCTAATTTAGTCCCAGGTGAAGGTGAATTCTGTCCTTTGCACTCTTCTCCCCCTGTCCTCTGTTGTTCGACCAATTTCACGGCATCGCGCGCTTCCTAGGCCTTGGCCTCTGCTTCCTCTTTCCTGTGCTTCTCAGCCAGCTGCGCCATTCCGAGTTTTGTTTTTTCCTTCTTATGTTACGTGGCAGACTCTTCTGTTTCCATCGTAGAGCCTATTGCAGCGTGCCACTCCGATGGACAAGACTCAAGGACTAAAAATATAATGTCATCAGTCGTTAGATATGGTAAGTTATGCCATGTCTTTGTAGGGTCCTTCTATGCCCTGGTAAAGACATGGTTGAAATCCGCTTTGAACTCTGCAAAGCTCTACAAACTAGCATATACTATGGGTGACAATCGCGGCTTGCGATTGATCCCCATCCGGATACTCATCTCCATCAAGATCCAAAATATCTTGCTTTCTTTTATGTGTTGCACATCCTTGGTAGCCCACAGCAAAGCGTAGTTCACTGCTTCTGGAAGGTTCGGTGCGACCGAAGGGAACTGACTATCTTCTAGTAGCTCCCATGCCACCAGCATAATCGACAGCAAGAGCCACGCATAATGGAACAATTTTCCTTGCTCCTATGCCTCGCGGCAGTTTGCAAGGAACTCGCTGCATAGATAATTCGCCCAGTTGAACTGGACTCCCTCAGTGCATTGGGCTGCTAATGCAATCACAGGCATCTACGCGACACTTCCGCATCACCTTCCTTACTAATATTTGCGCTACTGCCTTGACTGCAGGGTTGTTAATGTTGGAGATGGCATATCCCCTCTTCTTTTTCTCCAACATGAATTTCTTCTTCATAGCTTCTGCGAGGGCCAACTCACCACCTTTTCCTTCTGATATATTGGTTGTATCCTCCCCTGAGTAAGGAAGCGGTGTGATCCGATGGATCAAATGGTCTGTGATGGGAATGGGCTCCTCCAACCACAAACACCCATCATGCACCAAGTAGATCAGTTACCTAATGATGAAGACAGTCACTGGGGTGCGGTGGTAATGTGGTACCTAGAGTAGGTTGAGCAACCTGGATTTCTCTACACCCTTGAGCCATGTCCATAGATCTAATTCGATTGTTCTAGCAGTCATATCAATCCATCGACACATTAGCTACTCAGTCGCTAAATGCGAGAATTTCTCATGATCTGTGAGGTCCTAATCTTAAAAATTTAGTATAGGAATCCGCCCTAAGCGCGGCCCTAAAAAACAATGTCATTTGGGAGCAACGAAGTTTGTAGGGAGCTCTTGCTCTCGTTTATGTCCTTCGGCACCTTGGCTTTACCCTTGCACGAAGGAACATATTCTAGGAACCTGGTAATAGGGTCTACACCCTAGGTTTCAACTTCGATTTCCACATCCTCCTCATCCACCAAGATTTCTTCAGATATTCCTCGTCGGCCTCCAAATTAATGGCATTCCCCTTTTCCTGGAAAGTGAGCTTGGTCCTCTGTGGGTTTCTTGGTGAGACATGCACCGGGATCCTAGTCTGCTTATCCTTCTTTGGTCTAAGTGTTCTGGGTGATTTAGGGACTTCAACTATCACTCCAGCACTCTCTGGGGCTTCTACTACCATAATTTCCTACGTGGCTTCCTCGGATGTCGACATCATTTGATTCAGGAGGTCCTGCATTTCTTTCAAAAACCTATCAAACGTTGAACTTGATCTCAAAGCCTAAAAATTCGCAAGGTCCATACACACTTGATAGCGCAACAACTAAATTTCAAAATGCCAAGTGTTTTTTGCTGGATAGCCACTTGTAATTTATAGGGCCTTTTGAATTCAAATCTGACCATTCCCCCCACATTCGGCCCATTAATGCTAGATTGGCGGTAGATTTTAAAGAATCTAATCCATAAATTTCACCTTAAATGCTTGCTGCCCACTCAATTTGGCCATAATCCAACCATCAAATAATGAATAGTGACTTTAACAGTCACTCTCCAATGGACCTGCACGCTATTTCCATAAGTAGCGCAATCGCCTTCGTGTTGTCGCGGACCCTACGACACTTTGCTGCTTTGCGTAGTTCTGAAATCGCATAGCTCCCCAAGCCAGGAAGTGTAGTTTATAGTCCCACACCTCTTTTCATCTATTTGGAGTGCTAAGACTGCACTATAGTCAGATGGTTGGGCCACCTGTGTATGGCTTCAATCGACTGCCATTCACCTTTCCTGGGAAGGGATCTCCATTCAACTTAACCAACTGGACCACGCCACCGTTGATAATTTTCTTAATAACATAGGGCCCCAGTCAATGCATTCTAAATTTCTCTAGAAATTTATCAAACTTACTGTCATACAAAAAAACCAAATCGTTTACCTTAAATGTGTGCAACTTGATGTGTCGATCATGCCATGCCTTTTCACGCTGCTTTTGGAGCTGCTGGTGAAATCCAACCAAAAATCTCTCTTCTTCAAGCTCATCCAACTGTGCGAGCCTCTCTTCCAGTGCTCCACAATTTTTCACACCTATGAGTGCTGTTATGCGTAGACTAGGCACGATGTATTCCATAGGCATTACAACTTCCACACCATAGACATGCCTAAAAGGGGTTTGTCCCGTCATCTTTTTGCATGTTGTTCAATAAGCCCACAATACTGTAGGTATGCATAGGTCCCAATCACTTCGCTAAGCATTGTAAACCTTGGTTAGTGTGTTTTCAAGCACTTTGTTGAATGCCTCCACTGTCCCGTTAGCCTGTGGGTGATAAGGTGTGCTCTTTTGGTGATACACCTGAAATTCCTTCGTTAGTGTGCTAATTGTCTCATTCAGGAAGTGTGTACCACAATCACTCATCAAGATCTTTGGACATCCAAATCAAATTAGTACATGCTCAAATAGAAACTTCACGGCTGTCATGCCTGTGCAATCGTTTACTGGCTGCGCTTCTGCCCAACGAGTCAAATAATCTGTCGCAGTGATAACATACCTCACTCCTGTCTTTCCTTGTGGCTGAATGGGTCCTACAAAATCTATTGCCCACTTATCGAAGGGTTGCAACGTCATGTGTGGATTCAAAGGCATTCCATCCCTCCGCAATGGCCTACCTATTCTTTGACATACATCACATGCCTTGCAATATGCTTTTGAATCCTGATGAAGAGTTGGCCACCACAACCCGATGCATAGAATCTTTTGTGTGGTTGCTCTCCCTACATAATGTGCTCCCGCGGTGCCCCCATGAGCATCCATGAGGATGTTTCTTCATTCAAACTCTGGGACATACCTTCACAATATCTCATTAGTCCCCATCTTGTATAGATGCCCGACAATGACAGAGAAATCTGCGCGCGCACCACTAATTCCTTCTTTTGTTGGACAAAGTATCCTTCCGGTGCAGTTCCCGTTGTTAGGAAGTGTATTATATCCTCGAAATGATCATCCATGGCATGCACTACAAATAGTTGCATGTAAGGCAATCCTTGTTCCATGTTAGTAGGTTTCTCCCTTTTTTCGATGCACGACATATGATCTGGTCCCGTATTTAATCGTCTAGGCTTCACAACAACTTCAAAATCATATTCTTGGAACACTAAGAGCCATCTGTAGATTCGACCCCCCAAACACAGGCTTATTGACCAGGTACTTCAGCGCAGAATGATCCATATACATCTTAAAGTGGCCTCCTAGCAAGTAGTGTCGGTGCTTTTGGAGTGCATACACCATAGCTAGCCCCTCGCATTTAGTGGTAGAATATTTCTTCTTTGATTTGGCCAACTGCACATTCAAATCATTCTACCCATTGTACTTATCTTTTAGTCACATCTTAGGCTTCTAAAATCATCCTCGCATCATCCTCCTACATCCGCGCCAATCATCAAAGATTCCCTTGGGCGTACCCACCATCTTGCGGGCGTATCGCGTAGTGCCCAGTCCAAGGCCTGGAAGCGTTGCTTTTCTGGTACCTCCCTTTCAAATGCATCCAAAAAGATATCTACCTCATTTAGTCTATCATAAGTAGGTAGATTTATTTCCTTTGACGATACACAGTGCAGCGACTAGGTCATGATGTTGCAATTCATCGTAGTTACTTCGTGTAACCGATTCTTCCAGCGTTCTATTTCTTTGTCGGAGTCCAAAGTGCAAGAACTCTCGTGATCCCAAGTAATCCATCCATCCATAGTGGGATTTACCTAGTCTTAGTGTCATGCTGTTATCTTATAGATGCAATCCATATCATCATCACTCTCATAATCACAGATTGGTTCCGTATAGCGCGATCCCTTAGTAAGATCGAGGGGTATTATTATGCGCAATGATTTCTTCTCAAAGATCATCTTTTGCTTCTTCAAATTGATTACCCTATTCATATCAGTAGCCCAGTCAATTCCTAGGAGTGCAGGGTAGGGATTGCTGTCATACACAATATTTATTACTTCAAAATCTGCCAGCGTGCTCGCTCCCTCAATATCCACGGTCACCCCCTGTAGCCACCCCATGGGTATGATTTTCTGTTGATTCACCATCCTTAGCTAAATTGGGGACCATTTCAGTGCAGGTCTCCCCATTCGCTCCCAAGTCTCCTTCGATAGAACATTTGCATTTGACCCTAAATCTAGAATGACTTGATCCATTTTTTATTCTCCGATCTACGTGGTGAGTCTCATTTCACTCCCTGTCGGTGTCTTATGCTTGCCAATATTTCGTACTACATGCATTTCACCTGGCACAGTTCTAGTGCATCTATTGATGAGTTCTTGTAGCCCTTTCACGGCCTTACTATCGTGCAGTAACTTCATACAGGTTTCTAGGAATTTGTGAGCGTAGAGGGGTCCATCTCCGGCTCAGGCTTATCCTTGATTTCTGAGGTGGAGGCCTCAGTGAAGCTCTTCTTAGCTTCCAAGAAGGTTTCACGAGCACGCTCCAAATCAAACTTAACCTCTTTCGTCAGGGCCTTATGAACCCATGTACTGTCTTCTAGCTATTTCCCCTTATCATCTCCCATCGTGATTCCACTCTGGAGCACTATATTTACGTTTGTATCTTACTCGCGTGGCTCAGACCTCATCATCTGTAGGTTTTGAGTTGAGGGAGGTGGTAGTGCTCCTTTGACATGTATCCTAGCTATTAGCGTAGGACAATCTTTTGTTTCATGATCAAACAACGTGCAGTACTTGCACGACAGATGCATTGGATTAGTGCAATCATGGGCATAGTGTCCTAGTCCTCCACAATTGTAGAAAAACAACTATCCTCAACCTCTACCAGGTCCTTCTCCACCTTGGCCTCATCCGTGCCCTTAAAATCCTGTCTGCACCATCCCTGCATTCTGGTCAAGTGGCCGCGTTTCGGCCTGAACCCTGTAGGCGGGAGTTCTATCCATCATCAATTCGTAGCTCTTGTAAGTACGCTCATCGTGTCTTGCTAACCTACAAAAGTTGGAGAACATTTGTTGCGGTGCTTGTACATACTTCTGTAACAAGTGGCAGTTATATGTGGCATGTTTTCTGGCTACCTGACATATAGCACACCATAAAGAAGGCATCATACTAGGTCCCGCTTGAGCTTCCAGCCTTAAAGGCATTGGTCCTCCTCCTGCAAGGTAATTTGGAAAGATCAGGAAATGGTATTTTTCATGACCGTGACTCTTTCATTTCAAGCACCATACTTCCTCTCGTACCTCTCGTCGAACCATATTGTCCTGCTTCAAACTTTGCATCTCAAGGCACAGATTTTTCAGCTACGCATGGATTTGCTGGACTCCTAGATTAGGATCTTGCATCAGAGTCTCATGTAGTCTCGTTGAAATCTCCAAGGCCTCTGCTTGAGTTGTTATCTTTTGCTGTGATAGTGCACTCCTCAAGTGTGGTAGTAGTGAAGCCACAAACCATGGCTTCATGGATCGTACATTTCAGTCTCTGATCTAGTTCCCAAGGCATCTCATCCGGTTGCATCACGATCTCTTTGAATCCCACAATCGACTGCACCTCAGATTTAGGCCTACTAAATTCCCTATTTAGTGTTGCTTGGATGTCCGCTACTCTAGAATTCAGGTTATCGTTGGAGTACTTAATGTACTAGGTTAGCACGCGATCTTACAGAGCACTAACCAATGTTCCCTTCTTTATGTGATCATCTGTAACACCTTGAGCTTCCCATACATCCCTCACAATGAACCAAAATTGGTCTGGGTCCTCATTTCCCAAGTCTTTGAACAAAGGAAAATTCACTGTGTTTGTCATACTGAATCGTGGTGGAGGTGGAGCTGGTACGGGTGAAGTTGGAGGTGATGGTGGTGAAGTCAGAGGTGGTGTGGGCTGAGGTGGTATTCACGGGAACCCTTTCCTTATTAATTGAATAGCACTTTGTGGAGAGAACTTTGTTATTCCTTCTTCATCTCTTCGCAGAGGTGAAATCAAGGGGCTATGCTCTAGACCCTTATTTCCTTCGTTTCTATAAAATTTTTCGCTTCACGTAGTCCCGAAAAACAAGGTAGTTGGATAACCCATTTTTCACACAATAGCATTTTAATTCAAGTATTCAGAGATTTTACGTACTTACCTCGTGGTCCTTTGAAAAAGCGTTGCTCCACCTCATTGTAGCTGATTGAGGTGTCGACTGCGAATTCAACAAAAAATCCTCCTATGATGCGATTGAGCCAATGATCAACAACACGAGTGATCTTATCCTCTAATGCTTCCAACCTTCGCACTAGCTCTAGGGTCCACACAATAGGACCATCAAGTTTCCACTCCTTGGCTATCTGCTAGCTTCGCGATCCACTCGTATAGCTCAGTAGGAAAGGAGGCAAAAAATATTTCATGGATCTTCGTATACAGGTATCAGTCCAACCACTATTCTTTTGATAGTTGCGGGTTTCTATTTTCTTGTGCCGCGAACTCGTGGATCCTTCTATCCAACCAGCCTTCGATTTCTTTCTTAGTTGGATTCTAGTGATATGACATCACGCATCTCTTATGCAGATTCTGGTCCCGGCAATGGAACCATTTGTTGGCTTGAGGGGGCTTGACCCAGGTTCAATGTTAGTTAGCCAAACAAATCCCTACACTACTTGCCCTTTCAACATCAGCCCACGGAGCACGGAATGAAGTCTCATCGGAAGCAGTATGGGGGCATGTTGGAACCAAGTTTCTACACCCTTGAGATGGTTGTGATGTTGGTTTATTTTGGCTATACCTGCCTTTGCACAGGTTTCTTAGCCCTGTGTTCCACCCTTCAGTACCTTCACGAAAGGGTACAATTGGCTTTTGCGCAGTTTTAACATGTGGCTCAGGGAATTTCATGCTGCTAGGGAAACAAAATGTGATATCTCCCAAACTAGGCTAAGTGTTTTAATTATCTTATTAACCGATCTTAGTTAGCTTCGTGTAAGCAGATGTTCTTACTTACATTCACTTAACCAACACATTTACATACGTTCGCACATTATATAATGCTTATAAGTGAAATTCATACCCAACATAACAAGATGCATAAACAGGAAAGAAAGACGCAAAAATTGTAGAACACTTCTCTTTATTGATAATTCCGGACAATTACAGACTTGATCCGCCCTGCACACTTAGCTGTAGGGGTCTGCACACTCAACTACGGATTTCTAGGCCTTTGCGCACTCAGTTGTAGAGCCTCTACCTACGATACGACCCGAACTTAGAATTCTAGTTCAGAGCTATCTCTCATACATCATATCTTCATTGCTTGATTCTTTATCTTCATTATTCTAACTACTTAGAGCTTAGCTCTATTTATACAATCCCATGGTCCGCGGACCATGGGTAGATCTTTTATAGCTGATATTACATTTCCAAAATAAGGGTGGACAACCCTATGACTCTTTAACATCTACGCACTCTGCGACCACAAAATGCAGAGTCTTTACACTTGAATTACAAAATTTGACCAGAATATGGGCGCCCCAAAACTACCCTTGGGGGATCCAGCGCCCAACATTAGCCCAGGTGGAGTGAACTCCTTCATCATGTGTTGTTGTGATACTATTTTGGTGATGTTCTTGTCTATTGTATGTTGTTGTTCAATGATTTATTTATGTTAATTTGTAAATGAAATTTACATAAAAACACTCAAAAAATCATGATAAAACTTTCAATTAACCTCATGAATCCTTATGCAAATTTACATATTCTGAAGAGGAATTTAGCACAACAAAACTAATTTTCCCATTTAGATCACTCAAGCTCCAACGAAGTAGATCCAATCCATTTTACTGGATAGCTCTTTTTGTCTCCAAGTTTGATTGAGTGAGAGGAGTTTCCTTTTGACAAGGCCTGAAGTTGGCTACATTCTCCCTTCATATGTCTAGAGGCACAACTATCAATAACCCATACTTCTCGTCCTTGGAAGTGTCAGATAATGCAGAAAATACGCTTCCATATATTACTTTCTTTGATAGCTTGGAGATGATCTTTAATATGTAACCCTTAATGGATGTATGAAGGTTCCCAAGAACCTTGAGACTCTTCTTCAAAACCCATGTCATAGTGCCAACTAAGTTGTGATATTAAGTCTCCTTCTTGAACCTTAGCTCTGATACCATGTTGGAAAATCAAGAGATTTAGATGTTATAGATATTTTCCTTAACTTGATAATTACTTGTGATGTGTGTTGGAATTTTATTGCTTTATTATATCTTGTTCATTAAGAAATTACCAAAACAATGAAGATCATAACAAGACATAGTACATAAGATATAGTCTCCAAGCCAGGGCGAAACCCCTTTAAGGGGGAACCTAGAAAAATGTTTCTCTTCTTATAGAATATGTTCACAAAGAAACTTCTAAGACCAAAAGACCAAAGCCACAAATTATCCCAAGCACCAAGTCATTCCCTTTATTAATTCTTCTTCAAGGAAACGTCCAAACTTTGACCTACTACAACTTTGTCCTAGAATTGTGACCCTACAACTGCTCCTCAAAATTTAGGCCCTGCAATTTCAAACTCCTGCAATTTTCGCTTCATAGAAACCCTAACTTTAAATGTGTGTACAGAGAGATAGATAGATATTTAGCCCAAAAAATTAAAATTCTTCTTCCTTTCATTGCCCTTCTATCTCTTCTTCTCCTTTACTACTGCAAATTGAACTTGTCTTGGATGATTGCTTAAATGAATTCAAGCTCCTCGTATTTATAGCCTCCTTGAGGGGTCGAATAACCCTCCCTTTAGGCCAACTTGGTCTTGGAGAAATACATGGCTTTTTCTTGACAAATTAACTTACAATGAGTCCAAATGGGAATTTGACACATGACCAATATTATTATTTATCCTATATAAGACCTAGAAAATCTAAAAGCATGAAGAACATGATTTTGACTCAAACTTGAGTATGAAACCCATACTCCAAAATAAAATATAATTTATTTTTCTCTTTTTATAAAGAATATACAATGTCATGATTATGATTAGGTCATTATGAAGACCAAACCTAATTACAATTTTCAACAATACACACACACACACACACATATAAGATGTATGTATGTATGCATGTATTTATGGGAAATAAGGAGCATAATTATAATAAAATGGGACCATGAGGGGTTCTAACCTACATAGCAATATAAAAATAGAAATGTAATAACTCAATATCTCAGGCTTAATAAGAGGTTTTAGGGTTAAAATGGGGCTTATAAAGGGCTTAACATTCCCCTCTTCTTAACACAAGGGTTGTCCCCAACACTTGAATAACTTATAGTGATTCCATAAGAATAATTCATCTTCTCATGTCATATATTCCACTGGAAAGTTCTATTTGATGATGTAGTCCACAATTGTTGGGTTACTCAACTACTTAATCCTTGTTTCAAGGATTGTTTCTACTTCTAGTATGATTTTCTCTTCTTCATTTAGCTTTGGTACATTTCCCTACTACAAATGAATAACATGGTCATGATCTCGATTAAAGATCGTTAGGCATTAATGAAAATACCATGGGATGCTTGTTTAAAAATTTATGGAGATCCCCTGACATAGATTATATTAATATTTTAACATTTAGTGGAAATAATTGTGCCATTACACCCTAATACCATTTTTTGATTAATTTTGTCATTCCATTAGATATTATCACTTTAGAGGGTTTCCCTTGGATACCTATAAGCTCAATTTCCTTTATTTTTAAGGTAAATATTATGAAGAGATCTTGAAAATAAAAATTAATTGTTTGGAATGATTGTAACGATTGGACCCATAATACAACATCAAAAACCCCCACTTGTATTGCAATAACGAGACTATCCAACAAATAGTCCCCAATATTGAGCTTAATACTATGGCACTTCCATGTCTCCATCTACAATCATTACTTGAAACTCTGGTGTTGGATATATGAAACAATAGATAAGTTTTGAACTTGTAATTGACGAAGTTATGGGTATTTATTGAATCAATCAACATTGTTACCTTTTTATTTTTGATATATCATTCTATATTGAGGGTTTGTGGAGTATTTATGCCAGCTAATTCATGGAAGGATATTGTTAGGGTAGTCTCTTCTAGATTTAGATCTTATGACTACTCCAATTATTGGTATTCTTCCTCTTCAGAGTCAATCTAGAATAATTTCTTCTAACTGCATTTATTCCCCTTAATGTACTTATCGTCACAGTTGAAACATAGTCCCTTTTCTCTTATTTCATCCATTTTCTAATGATTCAACCTTTTTGGTTCAAGAGAGGGAGCACAATCTTTGCTATAGTTAGTAGTGACCGATTTTATAATGGCCATATTTTTACTTCAAATTTATTTTCCAAAATGAAAGTATGCTTTAGATATTTAGGTTAAAAAAGACACACCTCATGCTATACGATTTCCATTAAAATTCCCATAAATAGGTCTAACAAATTATCCTCTAAAATATCTTTACTCTATGACTCAACTTTTGTAATTTTTGAATATGCTTTGCAATTGGACCCTATTGTCCAAGATTTACCAATTCACCGAAGAATGCATTGCTCTTAATATCCCTATAATGTGTTATCAATTACCCTATAAAAATGGACCAATATAAAATGAAATACTTTTTCCTTCCACAAATCCATTGATACCTTACATGTTGGTCTTGTTTTATAAGCATGCATGAAATATTTACCTTTTGTAAGGATTCCACTTGGTGTAGATCAAAGTATTACTCCATCTAAAATATCCATGTTAAACGATCATTACCATAAAACTTCCTCATATTGATATTTGGAATGTAGTAGCTCCTTGGCACTAACTTGAAGCCCTAATGATGTGGATCTTGGATTGAAAATTCATGATTATGGTCTTGTAATTCAATATTTTTGCTCTTTAATTATGATAGTGTGCTCCCCATATGAGATTGATTCTCAATGCCATGCTTGTCCTTATGTTCCTAATTTCCTTGGATCTCCACATCGTTTTAAGGGAGATATTTTAATAGATTGTCTTGTAATTCTTTTATTTTTTCCCCAATGGATTTTTTCTATATTGAAATTTTGCATTTCTTCCTTTTTTATTCATCTTCTTTTCTATTTCTTGCTTATTTTCATTCATCTTCTTTTATATTCCTTCCTTATTTCATTTATATTCTTTTCCATTTGTCTTTTAAGATTTTCCTAAGAACCTGATCAATCAACCTTTTTCAACATACTTCCATCTATTTTATTAAATTTCTTCTCTAATTGAGATAACTTAAATTCTAAGTCTTCACATTCTTTAGGAGTCAAGAATGAAACTTCAATAGATTTAATTGGTGCAATATTTTTTTAGGGGCATGTTGGAAAATAAAAATAGTACTCCTCTATATCACAACTTTAAGTCAACAAAAAATGATCTTCTAATCAACAGTTAGGTCACTAGTAAGTTACGTACCTTAATTTGGAGAATATAAGAATTGATGAATACACACACACACACACACACACACACACACACATATATGAGATTTGATGTCTTTTGGGTCTAAAAAATTGTCTTGTAACACTATGGTATTTATTTTTTATAGTTCCATAGGTGTGAACTAAATTTGGCGTGCCTATGGTAACTTTCCCAAAACTTTTTGATTTTATGGCCTCTTCCCATAAGAAAACTTGTCTAGCATGTTATGTGTATAATTATCCAAAATTAATTTTGAAACTTGTACTTGAGGTACTTAGGTATATCTCCAAAAATCCATAAATATTTCATAGTATGAAAATTCGTAGACAAGAAGATATAGCAGAAATACAAGTCTACCTGTTTAAAATTTATTTCACAATTGTTCACAAACCCTAGCTTCCAAAGGGTATAACTCTATAATTATAGCGAACCAAATGCTAAAACTTGAACCAAATATTCCCAAATATGTATCCTCAAAAAAATCCAAATATGACCTCTGATACTAGATGCTATGATCCTTGTGACTTAAAAAATATAAGAAACCAATAATTATAGTTGCGTTCAAGGGGGAAACCTCATTTTACAATTAATATAATGTATAAGAAAATATTTGATAATTCTAATACTAGGTCTCCTTGGTATAAATATAGGAGACAGTGGTACAATTATAATGAAATGAGACAATGAGGGGTTCTATCCTACATAATAATATAACAATATAAATGTAATCATTAAATATATAAGGCTTAATAAGGGGTTTTAGGGTTAAAATGGGGCTTAAATAAGGATTAACAACCAAAGTCTTACTTCCACCCCATTCTTTAAGAGGATTTAGATCCCACATTTCTTTGTTTGATATTTTATTCACAAGGTAATTTGAGCAGAAAATAATCTCTACTCTAAAACTAATCAACATTCCTTTTGTTGAAGAAAACATATAACCATCTTAGTCAAGGTCCTATTATTTCTCTTACCAAATCCATTCTACTAGGGAGTATAAATAATAGATCTCTACCATGGCATATTGTTATGTGATAAGTACATCTCAAATTCCTTTCTTACATACTCTCCTCCATTATCATACCTAAGTATTTCGTAGGTCAAATAAATTACTTTTCAACCAATCCTCTAAATTCCTTAAAATGATCAAAAAACATATCCTTATTCTTCAAGAAATATACCTAATGAATAATGAAAAATCAAAAATGAAGTTTAAAACATACTTACACCAACTACGGAGTTGGTCAATTAATTAAACAAAGGCCATTGTGCACAAGTTCCAACTGAGATTTTTCTCTCTAATACTTTCCTTTCTTGAATGGTTATTAGTGATGCTTAATGAGTACAAAAAATTATCACACACCATATATAGAAACTATTTTGGGATTTAAAAGGACCATGTTCAACCTAACCATCAATTTCATGCCATTGAAATTCAAAGACCCTAGTATTTAATGCAAATTCTTGCTTCTAGCACTAGTTTGGAATATGAGTGCAAACAATCTTTTATCCTTCTTTGAAAAAACTGAAACTAATATAGTTTGTATTTGGGGGTCAATAATGCCCTCAACAATAATGACACAATTATAGTCTTTCATAAGAAACCTATCCAACCAAAACTCAACTTTCTTGATAGTTTGTACAAGTTGGGGTACAAAAATTATATTAGCACTTAGATTTAGTACATGGTAAACATCAATGACTTGACCAATCACATAATCAATCACATCACAATCAACAATAGTCAACGCATAATAATTTGCAAAAAAATATTTTCTTCCTTTTCTTTAATTAAAGAAGGAAAGAGAGAGGCATCCTTAGCCATATGGTGTGAAAAACTAGAGTCCACCATCCACTCGCTTAGAAGTGCGAGCATGTGCTACTTATGGAGAATTGATAAAAGGTATAGTTATCACCCTAACCTTATTGAAAACACCATTTTCCATCACTTAGTTGATTGGTCGACTATTTTCATTCAAGCTTCTTTTCAAGGTTATTGGCCTTCTTATTATGTCATGTCTTGCCACGATATCAATAGGTATTATTCTTCTTACTCTTCTTAGTTAGTTTCTAAGCTTTAGTAAATTGCTTCCTTTTTCTAACTAAAGAATTATGATTTAGGTCATGGTCTCCTCCACAATTTTTTCTATCTCAACACCTTTCCCTATAGATTTGTTGACCCTATTCCCTATAGAAATAATAAAAATATATCTTCCTTACCATGTTCTTTCCTTGAATTCCAAATTGTGAAGATTGTGGAGTAGAAAACATCATATGTCTTTTTTCAAGTTGATTAAGATCAAACTATTTCAACGAACCTTCCTTCTCTGGGAACTCTTTTCCATAATCACTTAATTGCAACTATAGCTCCTTAAAACAAGCTAAATAATTCTCGATCATGTCAAAAGAGAGAGGTTTAAAAGAGATCAACTCTTTTCAAGTCACATAACTTCACTTTCATTGATCTTATCAAATAACTTCTTTAGTTTCTTCTAGACCTGATTTGGACAATTGAGTCTAATAGTGTGAAACTAAATATCCCTCGATATATTTGTTGTCATGACACCCATCCCCTCATACTTCCTTCCACTGAGTAGGAAATTCTAATGATCATCTTTTATATCAATAAAAACTATTTTTTTAACCTACCAAAGGGCTCTACTCTTTAAAAAAGTATCAATAGCTAGTTGTAATGTCCCCTATTTCTTGAGTTGGGAGCCATTGTTTATACTTTCCTAATTGTCTCCTTTAGGATAGCAAGAAGGAAAAAATATCTAGGAGGCCCAAATAAATTTACCCAATTTTGATATTATTAAATAAAAATGGGTAAATTATGATTAATAAAAAGGGGAAAAAAGTATTTTTATTAGAAGGGGGGAAAAATTCTCTTAGGAGGAAAAGTGACTACATCAATAAAATAATATTAAAATGAGTTCTAGAAGCTTGGAGAAAACTCAATTAAAAATTATAAAAGGAGGGTGGAGCTAATTTTCTAATCATTCTATCCTGTCATTTCTCATTTCCATTGAAGAGAAGCTCAAGTGAGTTATAGTCTGAGGGTTTCAAGAGAAATCCTCACTTTAGTCTTGATGGATTTCATTGCCACCCTAGCTAGTATTTCTCTAATTTAGATGGACAATTATTTACACCATAGTTGGATTATTTCGAAGAGCTTAGTTTGAAGATATGATTGAATTTGTTGCAGGCATTCTTTGACATCTTTGTTATTTTGCAAGAAGAGAAACTCTTACCTTCAAGAGGGTTGTGTTTCTCCAAGATTGAAGTGGAAAGGAAGAAGGAACAAGTTTATCCATTTCAAATTACAAGTAAGGAGGGTTGAATTGGATTGTGCACTAGAAATTAAAGAGGGTTAAAATTCTTCTTATTGCAGAGGTCGAATTGGTTTCCTTGAGCCAATATTTCATTCCACAATTAGGCATTTCCAAATCAAAGAGGATAATTTCCTAAGGGGTTCGTGGACTGAAATATTTACTCCATTAGAAGGCCAAGACAATATCTCATAATTTCAGAAGCAATACTGCATTTCCCAACATAAAGAAGTCAACTTGTGCAAGAAAACCATATTGATCCTTAGAGGTCGAGTTGGCTCTATCTAGGGTTATTCACTCAGCTAGATTAAACAAGTTTATTTCATATTTGATTCATTAAGGAGAGAAATTGCATACATAATTGTTATATTTTAAGAAAGGTTTTGGATTAGTAAAAAGGGGCTGAGTTTTTATCTTGAAGGAGGTTGAATTCTTCTCCAAAATTGGTCAAATTTTCCAACCCATAAATCCAATACTAATCGACCTAATTTTTTAAGAGGTGCATGAAACTCTCTTGGAAATTTCTAGGGGTTTAATTTATTTATTAGTAGAGGCTGAGTACCCTATTTCCAAAGATAAATATTATCAACAGAGACTCCATTGACAGTGGAACAATTTCTGAAGTCAAACTTTTGTACTAGCTAGAAGTGTCCATCAATTACTTGGTATATCAAGACACAAAATCAAGTTTTGTAGAATTTGTTCATTAGAGGTTGAGATATTTCATCCAAGAGGCCAAGTTATGTGATGAGAATGATCTACAGGCGTTTTAATATCAAAATTTTAATGAAATTACCTCCTTCTAGTAAGCTAAAGGAAGTTCTAGTTTTTTCCCTCAGTTTCCATTTGTACTCATTGAAGATCAAACTCAAATAAGGTCAGAATTTGCCTTAGAATTTTGGATGAAGTTATTTATTTTAATATGTTAATGAAATTTTTAGTGAAATACTACGTTATCTATGTTGAAGGTGTTTTCCAAAATTTGTACGCTAACTTTTTGTAGAAAGGTGTGAAAGAGAAAGTTGTTAATTTGCTTGAATTTTTTATTGGGTACATTACAATGGTATTGGAGCATGATCTTGGATATCTATGATATCAACACATATGACCTCAGAAAATTTTCAAAATGTGACATATGTGAGGCATAAATATAGGAGAAAAGAAAGAGAACAACAAGTAGATATAGAGCCAAAATCACCATTGAAAAAAGAAGAAGCTCTTACTACATCAATGGAGATCAACATGACATGTTCAGATAAATAAGAAGCATAATTTTAGAGCCTTTTGAAATATCTAATGAATTAGAAAAGGGGAAGAAGGAAATGGTTGAAGAAATAAGGAAACAAAAATGGAACAATGGAATCAATGGGGACTAATATATTGGAGGAGTAGGGACATCTCATAATATTGCAATAACCAATCCTCAAAGCCACACTCAAATTTATAGTGGAGCATCTCAATCCACTAAGCCCCACTAAGCCTAAATTTTTGCATGCCAGTTTAGCAAAACCAACGTATCAAGAGGCCATGCTGTTGGAAGATTATTTTAAGGAATACTAGTCCATGGGAGATGGTTTCCAAGATGAAAACACTTTCAAGGATTTTTTTCCTCTTGAAAAGTGGTAACAAGTGCAAAGGGTCTAGATGATCTGTTATTGAATGTTAGTTTTGTTGTGCTAATTTCAATTGTAGATTTATAAACACATTCTTGTTCATTTCTTCTTGTGCATAAGTTTCCTTAGGTTGTTTGGTGATTGGAATAGGTAAATTACATCAAGTTTAATGTGACATTCATGACCAAAATAGCTTAAAAGAAAAATGTTGAACAACAACAATAAAAAGTACAACAAACCATCAATTGAACACTTTAACACAATGTTTTGATGAAGGAGTTCACCCTTCCTAGGTTACATCTCCTTGGTCCAGCTTGCACGGCTTGGGCCTTTGTATTATCTAAATATGGAAAAAATGGTGTTTACAAAGATTTATTTCTCCTGATACCTACACCAATGAATTTAGGATGTCGAAATTAGCTAGGAACACCTTTTCCAGAGCTTAATTTGGTCGAAAATTGCTCCAATTATGGCTCAAATAGTCTTTTCCTAGAAAACCTCCTCCAAAACTGGAATAACTCCAGTTAGGGACGCTAAATTTTGGGTTGGCACCAAAAATGGTGGAGTTTGCTAAAATTCCACCATTTTAAACTTAAGTTTATTTAAATGTTAAGTGGGGTTAATTACCCACTAATCCGAGATTAGCACAATAACTTCGTAGTTAAGCTAACCATAACCGTCAGAGGATTATGTGGGGTCACATGTGGTGTAACCACCATGATTTTCGTATTGCTGGTCACCAGGTCCAACTAACTTCCACCATAACCATTGGAAATGCATTCACATGGCGTGGAGACTGTTGGAGTTAAGGTTTATGGAGCCGTCCACTTAAACCATTTGTGGAAACTGTTGCGTGTTCACATGGTGCGTAACTGTCGGTGTTAAGTTTTTTGGAGCCACCTGCATAACCATTTGGTGTAATTGTGATTGCACTCACATGTTTTGTGCTTAATCATTGGGGTAATAGTCTTGCTGGAGCTAACGGGTCAACTGACCTTAACATTAACAGCTAGGTATATGTTCACATGGGGACTGCATTAATTGTTTGTAGTGTGGTTTGTGGACCGTTTGCATAGATGTTTGTGGTCATCGTGGTTGTGTTCACATGTGGAGGGTTGGCCTACGGGCTGGCCCTCCTAACCGCCATCCCAAAAATAATTATAGTTTAAATATAAATGGTCCACTATAATGGTTAAGAACAAACATAGAGTAGATGGTAGAAGGTTTGGACTGCAGAGGGGAGGTCATGGGGTCGAACCCTGGTGCCTCCACATAAATTTTATTGAACTGCCCTCTACCTAGGACATTGGCATGTGCCACATGGTAGCCTCCAAGCTTGCCATGTGGCATTCTTTCATTGGTCCAAAAATAACCAATAGAACTGCACCAACAGACCAATCTGAAACCCAATAAGAACACGACACTTGTCACACTATGATTAGATATTGACCTTTCGTTGACCCTGCCTAGTCACTTGCCACATCAATAGTACAAACTACTGATTGTGTAGTGACTGGGCATTTTTTCCCAAAATTACGCCCATTTAGCAAAGCGAATAGAACTCAATAAATTCCTCATACGAACTCGGTTTTTAGTGAAACAAGTTGCATTAGGATCATTTTGCCGAGATGGACATGGTCGTTTAGTTCTTGAGCCATTCTGAGAACTTTGATTTTTGAGCTAAATACTGAGCGCCTTATCATTCATCCCCACTAGAAGCCTTTTGGACCCAAAAGATACTACCAATTGTTCAGTAGGTGAGGGTACAACTCCCTCACCTTCTTTGCAACCATTTGGCTTTAGAAGGCTTTTTCCCCTTGATTCCCACTCTAAGGTATTCAACATCCCCTCTTTTTGAAGTCCTAATTCTTTTGTGAAGTATGAGATCCTGCTGAAGTTCATCAAGATATTATGGTGAGAAATCATCTATTGATGGAAGCTGAACATTCTCTCCTTGATCATCAGTCAAAGGAGGCTCAAACAATCTCAAATTCTCAACATTAACAAGAGAGTATATTTGCATATAAGGAGGAAAATAAAGCTTAAATGCATTGTTACCAATCTTTTCCAAAATTTTAAAAGGACCATAACAGATTGGTTTAATATTTTTACATTCCCCTTGAAGTATCTCTTTTCTAATATATAACCAAACTTCATTTCCAACTTGAAATTTGTGATCAACCTGGTGTTTTTCATGCCTTGCCTTGTAGTTGCTTTGACTTTTCTCCAACTGTTCTTGTACTGTATGATGTATCAACTGAATTTTCTCTATGAACTGTTTTGCCTTACTGATGTCAATGTGACCATCAATGGTAACATCTTTCTCAAAGATGAAGTCCAATGGCAATCTTGGCAAGTACCCAAAACATGCCTCAAATGGCGATGTGTTTGTGGAAGAATTCTTTGCCCTGTTGTATGCATGTTGTATGTAATGAAATTGTTCATCCCACAACTTGGGATGTTTGTTGCAATATCCTCTAAGAAGATGAATGATTATTCTGTTAACAACCTCTATTTTTCCATCTGGTTGCGGATGAAATGTTGTAATATTATTCAACTTTGTGTCCATCATGTCCCACAAATTTGACCAGAAATTCCCAACAAATTGAGAATCTTGATCACTTACAATAGAAGTAGGAAGACCAAAATGAACCCAAATGTTTTGGAAGAAAATATGAGTTGTTTGTTCAGCTGTAATTTTCATTTTACATGGTGTTAATATGCACATTTTGCTGAACCTGTCTACAACTACATACAAGTAATCATGACCCTTCCTTGACAATGGAAGACCTCCTACAAAATCCATTGAGATACTCTCCCATGGACATGAAGGTACCAAAAGTGGAGTGTACAATCCAAGTTTCCTATTGCTAGGATTACTTGTTGCACAGAAAGAACATCCTCTTATAAAACAATAAACAGTATCAAACATGCGTGGCCAATAAAAATACCTTTCGAGATTCGCTATTGTCTTGCCTACAACAAAGTGTCCAGTAATCAATGAAGTGTGCGCCTCCCTTATGATATTGTTTCTTTCTCCCCGTGGAATACACAACTTGTCCAATGATACAACAAAATTTTATGTACATGATAATCCAACTCTTCAATTTGGTTTCGTTGACTCAAGTTTGCATACACATCTTGAAAGTCACTATCATATGCATATTGTTCAATGTAACTTTCATGCAAAACAAAATTATGCTTCAGTATAATAGATGAATTTACAATAGGCCTTGAAAGCATATCAACTACCTTATTGTATATTCCCTTTTTGTACTTGATAACCAAATGAAACTGTTGTAGGAAACCCATTCATTTGAAATGTCGTGACTGCTGCAACTTTGACTGTGACTGTAAATACTGCAATGGTTGATGGTCAGTATGGATAATGGTCTCCTTTCCCATCAAGTCGTGTTTCCATTTCTTAACACTTTTTAATAATGCGTAAAGTTCTTTGTCATAAGTGGGATAGTTAGTTACAACTCCATTAAAAATTTCAGAATGAAATGAAATGGGATTACCATGCTGCATAAGAACTGCTCCCATGGCATAATCACTAGCATCCATTTGAATCTCAAATGGCTGTCTAAGATCTAGAAGAGCCAATACCGGTGCTGAAATTATATTTTTCTTCAAAGCATCAAATGCATTCTATTGTACATTTCCCCAATGGAATACTTTCTTGACACTTGTCAATGCATGTAATGGAGCTGCAATGGAAGAAAAATTAGAAATAAAATTTCTCCAATATTGTGCTGCCCCTAAAAAGCTTCTTACCTCTGTAACTGTATTGGGCTTGGGCCAATTTAGAATGACCTCAAATTTAGTGGGGTCGATCTTCAGCACACCTCCTCCAATAATGTGTCCCAAATACACTAAATAAGTCTTGCCAATTTGACACTTCGACATCTTTAAAAACAATTGTTCTTTTCTCAAGACATCAAGTACTTTTTTTACATGCATGACATGTTCATCTCTGGATTTGCTGAATATAAGTATATCATCTAAGTACACAATGAAAAATTCATCTAGAAATGGTCTCAATACATCATTCATAACTCTCATGAAATTCGCTGGAGCATTTGTAAGATCGAAAGGTATAACAAGCCACTCAAACAATCCTTGTTTAGTTTTAAATGCAGTTTTCCAAATGTCCTCTTTAGCTATTCTAACTTCATGATAACCACTTCGTAAATATAACTTAGTGAAATACTTTTCATACCTCAACTGATCAAGCACATGTGCCAAGTCCCATCCTTCTTTGGCACCAAAAAAATGGGCAAACCACATGGCGAAGTAGATGGGAATATGATACCTTTGTTCAACAATTCTTGAATTTGTTTCTTGATTTCCATGCTCTCCATAATGTACATGCGGTACATGCCAATATTTGGAAGTGGAACATCCTACTGCAGTTGTATCTCATGCTGAATTCCCCTCTTGGGAGGTAACCCCTTTGGTTCCTGAAACATATCGCCATGCTTTCTTACCACATCAAACAAATTAGATTTCAATTTTTCATCACAACCTTCGAAAGATTCATAATCAATATCATTCTTTTTCTTTATCATGAGAAGCACAAAATTCTTACTTGGATTTACTAGTCTCTTCATCTGCCCTACATTAACTAAAGAAATGTTCAACTTTTTGTGATGGGCTCTCACAATGTACTCCACCCCATTCTTGAGCAATAAGTATTTGTTTTCATGGTGATAAAATACTGCTTTCCTATCATACAAATATGGACTACCCAAAATGATTCCTAAGATGTCAAGTGGAACTACATCTAACTCAACTTCATCAATTAACTTTTCAATAATGGCGAACTTGAACAAACACTTCCTTGTAACCTATAAATTTGCATTGTTAACTATCCAACCCAATGGATATGGCTTATGATGAGGTACAATTTCAAGGTTTAGGTTTTTAACCAAGTCTTTTGAAATTAAGTTTGATTGTGAACCACTATCAAATAATGCATCAATCTTTGTATGATTTGAATTAACCCTTACATGCAACAACTCTATTCTTGATTCTTCATTTGGAGTGTTGTTTTGATTGTGTGAGGAACTAGTGCTTGCAACAACTTCTTTCCCTTTTGTGACCATGGCTGAAATTTTGGTCTCATCACTAGAATCTAAACCAAGGTCATGTTGTGTGGTAGTGGTCGTATTTTGTTTTCCCTTATTGTTTTGTTTCTTAGGCCTTAGTTCAGGATGCAATTTCCAATAATGGGCTTCATCATGGCCAACTTTGGAACAATGTTGGAATATGGTTTTCTCCCCTTATTTCTTCACACGTTCATTCTTCTTTTCCTTCCATTTTCCACCCTTATCTTTCTCCTTACCCTTGAAAGGATTCTTCTTACTACCCTCTTCCTGAATGTTCTTTTCCATTGCTTCAAGGTTCGTGGCTTGCACACATACCTCATCCAAATTGCTTGGATTGAACATAAGGATAGTATGTTTCAAATAGGAATGTAAACCCCCAATATATTTCAAAAGTGTATATTGGGAATTCAAGTTTACTCCTAACAACAAAGATCTCTTTCTAAAATCCTGTGTATAGTATTAGATTGTTTGGCCTTTGAGCTGCCTAAAATTCTGCCAACTCATAATGGATTTTTCATATAGGCTAAAGGGTAAAACTATCTTTTAATTGCAGAAACAAATTCAACCCAATAAATGGATATATTACCATGAATTCACATTTCCTCTTGAGCCTTTGCTTCCCACCAGACTAATTCTGCTCCTTCTAGCCTCAATGAAGCCAACTGGTTCTTTATGCCATCTTCTTGAAGGTTTTTAATTTTGAAGTATACCTCCAATTGTTGAATCCAATTGTCTAACTTTTTTGCATTCACTTCACCATTGTACATGGGAAGTTTAAACTTAATGTCTAATTTGAGTAAGGGAGTTTTTCCTTTTTGGGTATGGGAATCAGTATGAGCAATATTGGTGGTGGAAGTGGAAGATGTTTGAGATGTTGAGGATGAAGATGATGAGGAAGATGATGAAGATGGTGGAGATGGAGGTGGTTGTCCTCCATTACCCTTGGAATCCTTCTTATCATCCTTTTTGTCTCTTGAGATTCCTTCTCCATGTGGAGGTTTAGAACTCTCTCCAACCATTCTGGTGTTCCTCTCTTCATATAGGAATTTAACCATCTTAGTTAAAGTGTTGAAATTTTTCTTGAGTTCTTCCTCTTCTGAAGAAGGACCTTCAGGATCTCTTTCTCCAAACATAATGATTGTGGATTCAAGCTTAGAAACTAGTACTGCTTGTACCTCTTCAATCTTAATTGAAGGAAAAACTTGAGGACTTTCAAGTGTAGCTAGAATTGGAACTTTGGGTGGTGGAGATTGTGGTCTTGTGTCTCTCCTTCTTCTGGGCATAACCTCAGGAGTTGCAACCAATAGTTTCCCTTCTCCTCTCTGCAACCTTAACGTTGTATGCGTCACAATTTTGCAACATTTAAAACCCTAATTGCACAAAACTCAAGCAATAAAGTAAATAAACCTTTGCTCTGATACCAACTTGATTTGTTATTGAATGTTAGTTTTGATGTTTATAGATTTATAAACACATGCTTGTTTATTACTTCCTTTGCATAAGATTCCTTAGGTTGTTTGGTGATTGAAATAGGTAAATTACATCAAGTTTAATGTGACATTCATGAGAAAAATAGCTTAAAAGAACAATGCTGAAAAACAACAATAAAAAGTACAACAAACCATCAATAAAACACTTTAACATAATGTTTTGATGAAGGATTTCACCCCTCCTGGGCTACATCTCCTTAGTCCAACTTCCATGGCTTGGGTCTCTATGTTATCTCAATATGGAAAAAATGATGTTTACAAAGGTCTATTTCTCCTGATACCTGCACCAATGTGTTCAGGATGTCGAAATTAGCTAGGAAAACCTTTTCCTTAGCTCAATTTGGTCGAAAATTGCTCCAGTTATGGCTCAAACAGTATTTTCCTAGAAAAGTTCCTCCAAAAATGGAATAACTCCAGCTAGGGCCGCTAAATTTGGGGTTAGCACCAAAAATGGTGGAGTTAGCTAAAATTTTTTCATTTTAAACTTAATTTTACTTAAATGTTAAGCGGGTTTAATTACCCACTAATCTGATATTAGCGCGATAACTCCACAATTAAGCTAACCATAACCGCTAGTGGATTATGCGGGGTCACATGTGGTGTAACCACCATGGTTTTCATAGCGCTAGCCACCGGGTCCAACTAACCTCCACCGTAATCATTGGATATGTGTTCACATGGCATGAAGACTGTTGGAGTTAAGGTTTATCGAGCTGTCCATTTAAACCGTTTGCGGAAACCGTTGCGTGTTCACATGGCACATAACTATCGAGGTTAAGTTTTTTGGAGCTAGCTGCATAACCATTTGGTGTAATCATGGTAGCGTTCACATGTTTTGCGCTTAATCATTGGGGTAATGGTCCTGCTAGAGCCGATGGGTCAAGTGACCTTAACATTAACCGCTATGCATATGTTCACATGGAGACTGCGTTGATCGTTTACGGTGTGGTTTTTGGACCATTTTCGTAGCTATTTTCGGTCACCATGGTTGTGTTCACATGTGGAGGGCTAGCCCTCCTAACTGCCATATTAAAAACCATTACAGTTTAAATATAAAGAGTCCATTATAGTGGTTAAGAACCAACATAGTGAAGATGGTAGAAGGATTGGACTATGGAGGGGAAGTCGCGGGGTCGAACCCGGTGCCTCCACATAAATTTTGTTGAACTTCCCTCTACCTAGGCCATTGGGAGGTGCCACATGGAGGCCTCTAGGCTTGCCATGTGGAATTCTTTCATTGGTCGAAAACTAACCAATAGAATTGCGCCAACGCACCAATCTGAAACCCAATACGAACACGAAACTTGTCACATTGTGATTAGATGTTGACCATCCATTGACCCTTCCTAGGCACTTGCCATGTTAGCATTACAAACTACTGAATGTGTAGTGACTGGGCATTTTTTTTGCACAATTTTTCCTGTTTAACAAAGTGACATAACTCAATAACTTCCTCCTATGAACTTAGTTTTCATTGAAACGAGTTGCATTAGGATCGTTTTTCCTAGACAAACATGGTCATTTAGATTTCAGTCCATTTTGAAAACTTTGATTTTTGAGCTAAATATTGAGCAACTGATCACTAGAGGAGAAACTACACAAAGCACAAAATTTCAATGAATTGTTCGGAAGACCACCCTTCCAAATTTTGATGGGTCTGTTGGCATTATGGCTAATGTGTTGTCCTTGATGGAAAATTGCTTAACAAATATGTACTTGATGTCAATATGATGGTCATGGAACTAATGCAGTTATTAGGAATATTTGGTACAAATGTTACAGTGGATATAGACAGAGAAATGGTAGTTCAGTTACAAATGGATGAAAAATGTGAATATTGAAAATTATACATGGTTCCTATGAATAAGGGTCATGTACATACATAGGTATTATGAGAAAATGTAGCATACATAATCTGAACCATGGCAATCTATTTATCAGGGGTTATTACCATGGTATTTTCCCATAATAATTGGGGCAACAACGTTTACTTGATCCTGTCAAGAAATACTAATGACATTAACAAAGGATTTACCTGAGGTATTAGCTAAGGAAAAAGCTATATAAGGAGATGGAAATCGAGGTGTTATGCATGCAAGTAATGGGTTATTCATGTGTGATTTGATTTGAAAAAGGTGTGCACCAAGAAGCAAGGAGATGGTTCATATCTGATAAATTTGAAAGTGTAACGAATAATAATGAATACACTTGCTTTATTTGTTTATGCTTGTAGATAATAATTATAGATATGTGGTTATAATGATGTTGTGATATGAATGTATAATAGTGAATTTTGTTGAATGTGAATTGTGTTTGCAGCGAAAGATTTCATATATGTACAAAATTTGTTTCAGGATAATCATGTACATATGCAGAACTGTTTCTGAGTAGTCGTGTATATATTCAAAGATATGCATTTCAGTATTTTGAGATCTGTATGCAGGTGTTATGTACAGTAGTAGTGTATATATGCAAATCTGTCTTATGAAAGTCACATATATCTACTAGGGTTTGAAATTGATGCTTGATGATGATAACTAATGATGTTTGTTCTATTTGTTGTTGTCTGTCAATGATAAGCATGGTCTATATTTGTCATGGTTAATTGGATTGATTAGGTTATGGATTGGTGTATTGATCAATGATGATGTTGCATTATGATTAGGTATTCAGTGAGCCAATATTGATATATCCATGATTAGTTTCCACTGTGACTCAGTATGACAGTAATTCACAGAATGATGTAGTGTTTCAGTTTTAGCATTCAATGATTTGATATTTGTTGCGCAAGTTGCATTTAGAGGAAGAATGTATATACACGACTATACTTCAGAACATACACGTATATATTATGAAGTTAATATCTGGTTAGCGTTTACAGTGTTGACTTATGATGACAAGTTATGTTCTATTTGTTGTTGTCTATCAATGATGTCTATCTGTATCTAGAACTGTTGATTGGATTGGTTGTGCATTGATTTGATCTAGTTGGATGGTTGGTTATAGTTCAATTCAATATTTAATGGTTTTATGCTTCATTGATTTAGTTAGTTTATAATGCTTCAGTGGTTTTGATTTTGTGATTTAGTATTTCAACTTGGCATATTGGTTTTGGCTTATTGTTGATGTGGGTCCAATGTGAAAATATGATGAAAGGTAACCTATAGTTTTGTTGTGTATCTGAGATAGCTAGATCTAATATGAAATATTATGAAAATGGGTCCATCAAATATTTTCAGGTTGGATCCTTCGGTGATGGATTCAAAGCTTTCTTCTAGTGGTAGCTGGTAAATTTGTTTAGCATGTAGGAGCTCCCTTCTGGTTGGAGTTGGTAAACGAGATCAGGGGGTTATAGCTCCCTTCCAGTGGGTGTTGGAGAATGAGTGGAGGTTGCAGCCTCCTGAAAGTGGGTGTCTACATATTGTTAAGAGTTTGCGCCAATAAAATATGTAATGAAGTGTCTTTTATAATAAGAAGAAGATAAAGACAATGACATTGATGGTTTTCTCCCACATTGGGTTTACACCTAAAATATTGGTATTCTATATGTGTTGCTTATGTGTTGTGATTTATTTGTTAGTTACTGCATATTGGATGATTAATGAATTAATAATGCAATAGTTAAGTTAAATCGCTGATGGAATTTACATCAAATTAAGTAAACTAGATATATCTGGTTTTACTTCACTGAAGTAGCATACACATGCGAGTTGAATAAAGAACAATAGCGTACAAAATTCAGAATATGAAATTGAAATTTAAAGTGAATTAAAAACACTGATTCACACCCCACCCCACTCTCAGTATTTTTCCTAACAATTGGAATCAGAGTAGGTTGCTCTAGTAGAAGCTTAACCACTTGAGAGTGGATTAGGGACAATAGAAGAGTAGCAAAAGAAGAAGAAAAATCAAAGGAAGAAGCCAGTTCAAGAAAATTATGGTAGTGAGAATGATATATTAGATTCAATTATTGTTATAGATGTAAGAAAATATTTAGCTACAGGGACACCCCACTTTCTATTGATTAAGAATGAAGAAGATAGTGAAGATAGTGATGAGGAATTACCAGGTATTTATTCTTGTCTAATTGTGGGTGTAATAACCATTGTACAAATGATTAAACATTTTCCATCTTATGTAGTGATGATGATACTGAATAAATTGATATTTCCCTCTTGAGTAAAAGTGAATATAATCATTATGCAGAAAAATGAGATTAAAAGGCTCACAGATGATAATACAGATCATCAAAATTTACTACAACTACTTCATGAAAAAGATTGTGCCTACAAAGAATAGATTATCAAGTTAAAAAATCAGTTGGAAGAATGAAGCATAATTGAAGAAGGAATGAGGAAGCAGTATAAGGAAAAGGAAGATAAATGTCAAATATTGGAGGATGAAATAACATAATTGAGAAATAAAGTAAATGAAGAGGATACAAAAACCAAGGAGCTTAAAGAAATAACTAGTTACTGTGAAGGACTTGAAGCATAAATCATCTCTCAAATATGATCTTAAACAATCAAACAAACAATATGAGGAGATTCTTCAAGTATTTGAAGAATAAGAAAATAGTCTTAAGAAGGTGATCATTGAGTTTAGAACTCAAGTGGAAAAGACTAGAGGTGAAAAATAGGTTGAGGTAAGTATTCTAGAAGGTAAGCTAGCATAAAAGGACAATTAATTGAGATTTCAAGATAATACTATGATTTTAGATAACATTGTTAGTAGTAAAATGTATCCTTTCATTAAATCTAGTCTTGGCTTTCATGAAACTATTAAAAGAGAATCTAGTTCACAGGCTTGTGCAAAAATTTTAAAGGATAACAATGAAATATGAAATTATTGATAAAGAGATAAGAATTCAACCAGACCAACAACCAAACAAAGTGAATCTTCAAAGGAAATCATTTTGTCCTAATTATAAAAGTATCAATCGATTCTCTCCTTTGGACAATGATGTTGAATGTTTTATTTGCCATAACTTTGGACACTTTGCAGCCAATTACAGAAGAATATTCACAAATATATAATTGGCTCCCAGGAACTTGAGTTTCTTTAAGGGATATTATTTTTGTTGCAACATATTTGGTCACAAATTTATTGATTGCAATAGGAGGAATATGAAACAAAAACAATATGATTCCTTTGCTCCCTTTTCTAACCATGTAGGATGTTATACTTGTAACAAGTTTGGTCATGTAGCAAAAGAATGTAGGAACAAGTCAATGGATTCACAGAGACAACAAGTTGATTTCCTCCAAGGAAAGAAAAAAAGACCTGAGAAAGACAGATCCACTAGCACTACTCACAAAAAGGATGAAGAACAAGTTAAATGTGTCCTTACTCTATGTTCATTTGAAGATGAATATGAATGGTACATAAATAGCGGATGCTCTCATCACATGTCTAGAGATAAGAACAAGTTTGAGTCTCTCAAGAAAAATAAAGATGGTAAAGTTATTCTTAGAAATTGTGCTCCAACAAAATATCTAGGAAAAGGTAGAGCCAAACTTAATAAGTATACAAAATCAGTTGATGCACTATTCATTCAAGGGATAAAGAATAATATTCTAAGTGTAGGTCAAATAGATGATAAAGGACATATAATTGTGTTCACACAAACTAAATGAAAAGTGATAGAAGAAGACATTGGAAAAATTATAGCAAGAGGATTCAAAATTCCAGACAAATGATGTTTTCTGGTAAAGAAGAATTCAGATAGAAATAAGAGGTATAGTTACTCTTCCTTGGATTTAGAGTAAATTAAGATGGTCCTCACTATAGTCTACTCTACTTAATGCATACTTCTAACAATGATTGCAGAAGTAAATGAGAGGTATAAAACCTCATGGAAAACATGTGATGGTTATAGAGTCCACAAGATCAATGGTGTATGATCTTAGGGGGAGCTATGCATGTGTATCTAGATGATGATTCCCTATGTTGTTTTGATGTTATTTTGGTAATGTTTATACTAGCATTTGCATCTTATGTTGCAAAGGAAACGCCATAAGGCATAGAGTGGGGAAGAATAGGTAATCAAATCCGTCAAAATTAAGATTAAATTGATCCATTAATTTTTCATTTACATACATTGAAATCGTATGTAGCGTGGGATAAGAATCTCAAGAATATCAAGTTATCATTTAGATAAATTTCTATAGTCCATGTTCTATTTTAAATATTTTAATCTTTTGTCATAACTAGAAGAATCTCAAGTTATCATTGAGTATATATATATATGAATGAATGAAGATCTCTGCTATGATTTATATTACTTTCTATAGTCCATGCTCTATTTTAAATATTTTACTCTTTTGTCATAACTGGAAGAATCTCAAGTTATCATTGAGATAAATAAATCTCTATAGTACATACTCATTATATATATATATCTTCTATGATTTACATTATTGTGGCAATGCCATTTTTCTCTCGCAAAGTTCCACCCATTGGCTTTTTTAAGACATTAAAAGAATCTAGCTGCTATGGTTTGTTATGATCGATGGGTTATCTTTCAAATTATATTGTAGATGATGTTAGATACATAATTCATTTTGAAATAAACATGGACATGCCATTGGCATTGATTAGCGGCATATGCTACAATAACTTATCTTCATTGAAAAAGTGGTTGATGTATCCATTGAGAATCTCTCACACTAAAACTTCTTGAAACATGGCTTGAAACACCATGTGTTGATGATGTTTGCATAGAAGTTGCAACAATGAATGTTGAAGGCAACATGGATGTTGTAGAAAATAAAAATGTTAATGAAATTTCCATGCAATAGTGTCCTTGAGAGACAAAATATTTTTATGATTTATTTTGGAACAAATTGATGAAGAGCAAGCTATGGAAGGTGACATGTGGTAGTCGTTTACATACAAGCCAATTTTTGAAGAAATAGAGGACATGCATAGACAACTTGGAACAAGCGAACAGTTGCACCAGCCAATAAAGACACTGAAATTTGAAGCTTACAACAAAAAGAAAAAGCTAAAGCAATGAAGAAAAGAAAAGGAAATCCCACTGATGTCAAAAAAAATTAAATTGTAAGCATAGCTTAGACTCAGACCAGAAAATATCTTAGTTTAAATTTTTGTTTTTTGTAATTAAAGGGGAGTGTTGCATAAAATAATTTCAACCAACCATTTAAATAGGAGACAAATGTTTGTTGGAAATCTTCGAAAATTTTATATCGGAATGATCTCAAACATACAGGTAATGACTCATTTTCTTCGGTCAAGGATAGTGTGCATTTGCATGGTGTGCACAAAATAATTACAAGTGATAAGTATATTTATTTTCAAAGTGATTGGTACATTTTTTCCCATTTGCAAATCGATGGAACAACAAACATGGTAAGTTCTGAAAACATGTTCCAGATAAATTCTAGAGAGCATATAAACAAAATGAAATTTAACTGGTGTCAACAAAGTACAAGAAAACCACCCCTCCTTATCATCCAGAGTTGTGAACTTAGTGGAATTACCAATATGAATAGGTCAGCAAAAGTTTCAAATAGTTTAAGCACAATAAATAGGTAGCCTTTCATAAAAATAAAAAGGTATTCCCATTAAAGTAAGTGATGGAAAATCTAAGAGGAGTGATTTCCTAAAGGTTTTTGCAACAAAGTAAAATAAAAAACAAAAGAGATAAGTTAAAACTTAAAAGCAAAAGGAAATTGAACCATGTAAAATTCTAATGACAAGGCAATCATCGATATACATCACTTAAAATTTCAATGTTTCAAACATTTATATATCTAGCACAAGGTCAGATGAACCATGGAAACGTTGAATGACCAATTACACGTCCATCAATTTATAAACTCTATTTAGTCAAGTGGAAGGGTTTACCAGATTCATGCCAAATTGACAAATAGAAAAAAATGATGAAACACAATGAGAGCAGTTTAACATAAATTGATAAACCAAAAAATGAAGATATGAAAATTGAAAAACCTGAAAAGCTAAATTTGTGAATGCTTGCTTTACAATTAGAAGAATGTAGAGCCTCAGGGGTTAGTTCAAGATGAACCAGACATGCGATCTTTTCCCAAATTTGAGAGGTTACAAGTTCGAATTTCTTGATCCTCTTTATATTACGCTCCAGAATCACTCCAGAATCAAGATCAACGTTTACCTCATTTACCATTCACAGATCATAGGAAAGTACTTAGAACTTAGAAGGTTTTCTGCGAAGTATTTTCTTTCGAAAAAAAAGGATAAAAAGATGTAAAACTTCAAAAAAACCTGCAACTAGATCACCAAACATGTATCAACCTGCAAACTTAGCTGACAACATGCAACATTGTGCGAATTGTATACTCAAGTCCATGAGAGCCAAAAGTTGAAGTGTTTGGAAAGTGTTGAAGAGTTTAGAAAGTGTTACCATTTTAGTATTTTTAAGATATATCCTCCATATAAACCCAAAAATCCAAATTATAAATTACACGTTTTATTAAAATTAAGTGTTAAATTCTCCCTAAGGATGGTCAAAATGACATTTATTAAGCAAAGAATCCATAGAAGCACTGGAAGTAATGGTAAATGTATAAAGCATGCATACATATGTTTTCCAGAGTCCAAAATCCACCCTATGTTAGAGGCTTATCAGAATTTGATCACCACAGAGTCATTAATTGGTCAAGTTTATGAGGTACAAGGTTCATGTATCTCCCCATTCAAAGTGAGTACTATGGAGCAGGATAGATCTTCAATCCCCAGCGGAAGGATGAATACATCTACCATCACTGACAAGGAAGGCATGTAAAACAATATTAAAACTGCCATCACCGAGGGGAAAAGAACTCCAACCTTGCCTTTAGGTAATAGCAATCAATAAAGATGTAAACAATAGTAATTCTGATATCACTGAGGGGAATATGTGCAAACAATATTAACTACTATCACCAAAGAGAAAAGAACTCCAAACCTTGCCTTCAGGTGCCAACAAGCAAACATATTCAGATTTCCAACCAACTCATCCCTGGTGTGTCACCAGTGTAAAGACAAACTTCCAAATTCCTACCAAAGCATCAATCAGTTTCCAAATAAGATTCAATGGTATTTGGGTATTTATTTAGTTTTAAGAAACCAACAAGGCTGGTAGGTAGTAGCGTTCTTTTCCCAGTATGTACAATCATTATTGGACAAACTTAAGCTTTGTCATATTGGGTTTCAGGACTAAACTTCTAGCTAATTGCTATCATAATGAGATCACAATGGGTAAATTGGAATATATCGGAAACCTTAAAATATACTGTCGTAATCTTCACCATTCTTGGTGCTTGATAATATAAATATTGACCTTAGATTTGATGTGTAGGAGGTGCATGATAATATAAACATCGTTGCAAAATTCGTAATTAAAGTTCAGAAATTAGTCTGAAATTAGAAGATTTGCACAAATCTAGACCTTTTTGCTGTCAGCTGTGTTTGCGATATATGGAAATGTACTGAATAGTACACATTTAAAACAAGAGAACACAGTAAAAATACACTTTTTTGTGACATATGGAACCGTACTGAATGGTAAAAATTTAAGACAACACAACACAGTAAAAATAAGAGAAGTTGCGATTACTTAAGGAATCAGCAAACATGTCACTTGGCAGAATCAAACAATGGTGGGGCAAGAAAAACACTCGACTTTAACAGACCCCGCAAACTTCTGTTTGACAACTCTGCTCTAAAATGTAGGATTAACTTAAAATTTCGTTGTTCGCATATAACTAGCTATCCTGCGACTAGTAGCAGATAGATTAATACTTTTTCCCTTGGCCAATTGGATGCCCCATTCTCCAATTGCAGATCAGTCCACAAAATCTTATCTTAATTTTCTTAATTACGCAACACCTTATATTAAGATTCTTAACCATGATACAAAAGGATTATAGTATTAACTGTGACAAATATTTCAAATTATAGTTTTGCATTCAATCCCAAATAAAAAGCAACAGTAGATTGGGCACTCTCACAAAACGTGAAACCTACACATATATGACAGAGCTATTCGTGTTTACTCTATGGTCAGTATTGTGAATCTGTACTAAGGTGACCTAAAAATTAGGACAAGAATACAAAGCATCAAAATATACAAATTTGTTACTTCTGCATATAATTAATAAAATTAATAAAATTTTGGAGTAAGAGAGTAAACTGTTTCTGGTTAGTTGGCTAAAACTGAATTATAAGGAGTCGAAGTGAGCTACTAACCATTTGGAAAGACTAAAAGTCTATACAAAGGAAGCAGGGGTGGCAGTGATCACATTGGATCAATGAAAATCAGGGACTTGATTATGCCTAGAGGCTTGGTCATGACACAAATGGTGAGAAAGAGGAACTAGCAGTTTATCAAGGCCTTGAATTGCTTACGGCAGTGGGAATAAAATGTGTTACAGTGGTTCCACCATAGTTATTTGAAATTTGCATTGTCGAATGTCTCCACAAGAAATTCGTCTTGTAGAGTTCAAGCGAGTCTTGCTACACTCATTCATAGAGTTCAAGCAATGATAGAGATTGTTGGGGAAATAACATGTGTAACAGTGGTGGGGATTCCAGCATTTTAATTTGAAATTTACATTGTCAAATGTCTCCACAAGAAAATGCCTTGATCGACTCATTCATAGAGTTCAAGCAATGATAGGAGATTTTGAAAATTACTATACAAAGTTCTCATCCGAGAAAGAAAAATATTATCAAAATTGAAGTTTTTAAGGCCCTAAGAACTCTCCATTCAATCACAGATTCAAGGGCCAAACCCTCAATTCAATCATAGATTTCATATAAAGTAATTAATGTGGAAAAAGTCTGCAAAAAATCGGGATTAAATTCTAAAATTGCGATTTTTTCAACAAAACTATTTAATCCTCCGATTTTTTGCAGACTTTTTCAGAAACAAAAAAATCGTGATTTATTTGTTATATGCCCGATTTTATCGAGAGTTAACCCAAAAAGTCTGTTGTCTTAAGAGTTGAGACTCGGACAAAACTCAAGATTCAGGAGTTGATTCACTATTTTGACATGTGATGTAGCACTAGACTTCATATACATATTATATATTAGCTTTCTTTACATGTTTATGTGGAAATGCATTTATTTGATGTTGTGAATACTCTAGATGTTAAAAAAAAAAAAAAAAAAATGAATATTTTTGTGTTTTTTTAATTTTTCCGACTTTTTTAACGAGTTCTTCAACTTTTGGACCCTTCGAGTAATTTCGACTTCGACTTTTTCCACATTGATAATTCCGACTTCGACTTTTTCCACATTGATATAAATGTTTTGAGGCCAATATGGGGGTCTCAATTCAAGGGCGGAGTCGGGGACTAATTTGGGGGTCATTTTAAGAAGAGTATTTCATATAAATGACAACGAGGGCTGCTCGGCCTTCTCTCTCATCCCATGATATAACCTTACTATATACACAAGTACGTCGGTAATTTTAAGAAGATTATTTCATATAAACGGTAGCGAGGGCTGCTTGGCCTTCTCTCCCGTCGCATGATATAACCTTACTATATACACAAGTACATCTTGTTGCCCCAAGTGTTAGACTGTTAGTTCAAGTACGCAAGTGAGAAATGGGAGTTAAAGCCACTGCAGAGACCTTTACTTCAACATTCATACTCACTAACAATAGGATTTATTAACTGTATAATAATGAGGAAGATTGTTGCATGTGGTCTTATTGCCTAGTTCTTGGGTGTTGGGTTTATTGTATTAGCTAGCCCTTCAAGTCAGATTCCTCTGATATTAGGAGTTTCGGGTTTTGCATTGATGATCTCTGTCAAGCAAGCTAGAATTCTGATGAATTCACTAGTCATTACATTATTGATTCAACCAGCAAAGGGCATCAGTTTCAGATTGCACTCTAGGGGTCACAGGTTGAAGAAGAACTATCTTAGTGCTGCTGTGACTTAGGTGCCATCATGGTTCATTGCCAGTCTAGCAGGGTGTTGTGTCCTGCGTGAATGCGATGTTTATAAGGCTCAATGCAAATTGGCAAATGCATCCTGCAAATGGACCAGATGGTAGGGAGATTGGAAATACAAAGCAATGGCAGAAAGCTGTGTTAGGGATCAGTGTGCAATTGAATCTGCCATCCAAATGTTGGAATCTAATGAATGGGAGCATGTTTTTGGAGCTTGTATGCATGCTCACAAGAGGAAATATAAGCAGGTGGAAACAAATTGGGTTTCCTGTATACTCTAGTCACCGAATTACGGAAAATATTCAGACCTCTTCTCATTTCAGTCCAACATGTGCTAAGGAGCGACTTCAGAGATTCAGCACCCCTACAAGCCATCTGCAGAGTTTTTTGTGTTCAAGGCCAATAAATGGACTCGTTCGATGTGAATATGAGCTCAATCAAGCATGCGGTGCAGACTCGTACATTGGCACGAATGAAGAAGCCCCTCGAGGGCCAAATTCTCTGTAATCTTTTGTGCTAGTTATGTTGTGGTAGCTTTTTGGTTAAACAAGTATTTTAGGCAATATACACGTCAAGTCTATAGGAATAGGTATGAGTAAGCTGGGCATAACAATTTTTCAATTAAAAGATTCTATGAGCAACAGGCTGCAATTGTTTTCATTTTCATCTATAACTGTCATTCTTTTAAATTTAAATTATTAAAAAAAAGGGCGAAATTCTGCTCAGAAATCTCTTAAAGCTGACAAGTTTATGGAGAAAGGTTGTTGATGTGATTAAAGGGGAAAAATGAATAGCCAGGTAGGTTAAACAATGAGTCTCGTTAAAGGATTTTTCTCCTTGCGCTTGCTTCAACAAGATGGCCATATGAAGACGCTTACTTTTTTCATTTTACTTATTACACAGAAAAAGTTAATTACAGTTCCAACTACATCATTAAAATCCATTAGAATACATCCATGTTAACCTGGGGAGGATCTGATAAGCACCTATACCAAAAAATGAAAAAAAGAGCCCGAAGGAGCGGCTAGGGTAATCCTAGCCGTCGCCCTCAGATGCTGTAGGTATTTGCAATTTCCATTTGCTAGCTCAGCTACCGCCTTCCGCTCATTCCAGGACTCCTTTTCCATGACTAAGGATTTATTATGTTTGTGAGTTTCGTTTTTGTTGATTTGTGTTTTCTGCTGTGTCCTTACTGGTTGATGGCCAAGTTTTAAGAATTCGCCCGCAAATCAAAGTTGTTGATTTAAAGAGTTCTTTGTTGGGTGGTCTTTGACTGCCCCATGGTTCAGTGATTCACCTAAGTAGCTTTCTAAAAGGAGCCGACACAATTCCTTCTATTAATTTGGAATTTTCTTCTGCGGTCAACGAGAATGTTAAAATTCTCAAGGAAAAAAGGGTTGATGGGTAAGGTTATCTGCCTTTTCCCTAATTATACTTCTATTTTAGAAGGGATTTCTAACAATTAGGTAGATCATGGACTCATTAGTTCTCTGTACTGTGGAAATAGATATCATGCTGTTATTGTGATATCATGCTTTTATTGTTGAATGTGAGGACCGAGATATGATCTTCAGATCTGAGCCTTACTTCATAGACGCCAGGAAAATGTTTCTCATCTATTTGACTTTGAATTTTAATCCTAACATAGAAATTTTCTACGCCTGCTAGGATCAAATTGTCATATCTTCCCCCTTTCATATCTTCCCCCTTTGTTTTGGTATTTTTAAATCTATCGACAAATTGGCCCGCTATATTACTAGTTTACATTCCAAGGAATACAACTTCTCATGTGCCAAAATTTGTGTTAAAAATGTATTTTGTAAAACTCCCAAAAGTAATTTGACCTGCGATATTACTAGTTTACAGTCCAAGGAATACAACTTCTAGCATGCCAAAATTTGTGTTGAAGTGTATTTTGCAAAACTCCCAAAGGTAATTTAGCTGACTTGGAGGGTCCAAGTCATCTTCAGGTTCTAGATTATGAGCAAGTTCCTTTCAAATGTAATTTTTGCGATAAGTATGTGTTTTACAAAAATTTGTCCAAATACTATAATATCTCAACTTCTTTCTATTTCATCGTCATCTTCTCAAATTAATAAATAGCAATGAACATTCAAACAAATTCCAAGGAAACACAAAAGGACTCATTCTAATAGATTTGAGTCTCACCAACAGTCTCCCTCCAGTAATAAATTTGGAATTTTTCACTCTACAGAAGCAGAAGTCAAGGCTGAATGATTAATTTAATACCCCATTTCGATCACGCAGTGCCATTCTCCCTCTAGAAATAGATTTGGAATTTTGCACTCTACAGAAGCGAAAGTCAAGGTTGAATGATTAATTCAATATCCCATTTTGATCAGGCGGATCTGGTGCAATCAGAGATCATCAATTCACCTGTTGAGGAAGATGTTTCACCTAAGGAAAGGACAAAAACAGTCTTTTAGAAAAGAAGTAAGAAGTAAAGAAGAAAAATATGTAATCTTTTTTTTTTCAAATGTTCTAAAAATTAATCAATGTTATTAACCATTAATAAAATATACAAAATATCAAAGTAAGAAATCTCCAAAATCTGGTGTCTTGATCTTCCTACAGATCTAGTAAAAAGATGGTTTCACTTAAATTCTAGAGATGTTTTATTTTTATATTACCTTGTGCAAGCAATTTGTAAGAATCTATTCATGTACTAAAAAAAAAATGTATTTAATTTTCAGTAGATCTAGTCTTGAATCCCATGCTCTCTTTTTGTCAAGAAAAGTATGGTTTTTTTTGTCCTCTTCCTTTTACATTTATTGAATAATTTTTAACAACATGTTCTAATAACAATTTTTTTAATACAAAAACTGTAACCTTCATTCCTATATACTGCTTTAGCAGCATGTTCCAGTAGCAATTTTCTTTTTTAAACAAAAATTCTCATTACAAAAAAAAATCCAATATAAATAAAATTAAAAAAAAATACATCTATAAACCCTATTTTTGATCTCCTGATAAATACATCCCAAATTAGATTCACATGTATCTATTGATAAATAGATACCAAATTAGATTCACATGTATCTATTGAAACATTCTGATAAACAAACTAGGAAAAAAAACAACGTTAAGCATATACCTCACTTCTGCAAGCACGAAGTACACATCTTATAGAATATCTCGCTTCTACGAGCATAAAGTACAAATTTCAAAAACACACAAATGTGAAAATCAATACGCAGTTTGTAGTGTAAACATCATCGCACCTTTATATATAAGGGCTGACGTGCCATCATAAGGGCTGAGGAGGACAAGAGGCGGATTGAAAAAACTGGTGTTCTGTGTGGGAGCGAGTTTTATTCTTCAACGTCATTCATGGAACAGCAACGACGAGCCACTCTAACAATGTTGATTGACTTCTCAGTCTGCCTCTAGCTCTTCTGCGCTCCTCTTTCTCTGCTCGTCTCAGATCCCTTTCTTTCCATATTTCAATACTCTTCTTTGTGCAGTGTTCAGTAAAATAGCAGGCCATTTTTCCATATTTAATCCTCACCCCTTTTAGATATTAAGAAATAGAAGCAGTACCTTTACAGAGAGTAAATTTATCGGCCTTATACAACCATACCATACAGTGAGAAACATTTCGAGGTAACAACTAGCTACATCCTCGTTGCCTTCATATATACACTGCATAGTTAAAATTATACAGACAAGCAAGCAAGCTCACGTATATACCATATCAGACATGTGCAGCGCAGGATGCTAATCAGTCCTGTAGCGGGGCGGACTCGACCACACGACCTGCAGAATTCGCAGTGTAGAAATCTGCAAGAGCTTCCAACCTTGAACTTGCATTTGAAGATTCAAAATATAGTCGGTGGTCTCCTGAAAAAGTGTATGAACTTCCATTTTCTTGCCGCTGGGAACAATCTTTTGTAGAGTCCAGAGTCTTCTGTCAATGGCTCCATGATATGGCCGCCTGTTTCAAGATCAACATTATTACAACATTTTCGATGGAAAGATGCTGATTTCATTTTTCTCGCCAGCGTTATGAGGGAGGATTTCTTTTGCTTCATAATTGTGATGGTCTTTTTTTTGTGCATGGGGCGGAGGTTCAGAGCTCGAGTCTAGGCAGAGCCCTTGTTGGCAGTGCGAGCCAAGCACATGTTAGCTGCGAAACGAATGGCTCGCTAGGTCATTAATCGTTCAGTTTTGGATCAGTGTTGGATCAATGATCACACTTCATTCAATTGTCTAACACCACAAATCCACATCCAACAATAGGACATGACGGCGGCTGGGGCAATTCATTTCAAAGGAAATGCCTTACGACATAAGTATATTCTATATAGAACTGAAAGGTTCAAACACAATTTTGAATCTAGGTGCAAATAAAGTGAAGTGTAACATAGAACATTTTTATAGCCACTTGAGTGATACCTTATCCACCAAGCCCCTTTAAATGATTAATGTCATTTTGGACCATTTAATTTTACAAGATTAAAAGCAAATTGCACCATAACATTAGCTTTCCAAATCTTCAACACACAAGATGAAAAATGCAAGAACAAATTGCACTAGCTTACCAAATCTTCAACTCTTCTTATATGCCATTATTTTTATGCTTTGTGCCCTTTTATTAGGATATGTTAGCAAATGAATTTGTGATTTGTATGTCAGGTTATAATATGCTTTTGTACCCTTTTGGTCTGATGTCAGAAGATGAGTATGTCAGGTTATAATATGATTTGTACCCTTTTGGTCTGATGTCAGAAGATGAGTGTGGCACTTTTAAATTTTCGCATGCCAGGGTATCAAATGCTTCCTACTTTTTTAATCCTAAAATGAATGACTCTCTGCACATCGAAAATTTTGAATGATCACATGCACAAATGGAAAGATACTATAATGTACTATTAAAAGAATTTATGATCACATGCACAGATGGAAAGATACTATAATGCACTATTAAAAGAATTTATGGTCATACAGAGCTGGAAATCTTATCATGGCTCATTGATATCAAACTTTGTTAGCGTAAGAGATGTAAATGGTGAAAGGTCTTGCGTATTCTTATCCTCTGACATATATTTATATATATACACACCGTATCTGACAATAGTTTACGCTACTTGAAGAATAATGAATATATGGTATTCAATGAATTATAGCAGCTATTTCTGGTCCCTTTACAGTCTCTGCTTCCTTCTATGTCACTATGTAAAAACAAGAGTCATCTGGAGAGGAATAAGTCCAGCAGCTGTTGATTAAAATATCCATGAAAAATAATTCGTTCAAGTAGAATGGGCCTGGACAATTATCATCAATTAAACAGTTGCTTCAATTGAACTGACATGAATTTAATTTATAATGTAGCCCTCCACTGACCATTCAAATGCAGAACCCCTCTCGTAGACTCAACCATACAACAGAATACAATACCAGAGCATTTATGACAGTATGCAGTCACTCCCCTAACATAAAAAGATGGAACATGACCCTATGTTGGAAAGTATTTCATGCGAACAAATGCTTCTAGTGCATTACCCTCATACTAGATAGCATATTTAAACTCATCCCATTGTAAAGTACTCTCGACAAACAACATCATAACATTCAAAGGGATTCATAAAAAAACCCTAAAACAACAGAAAAACTCAAAATTTGCCAAGCAATTGTAAGCTAAGTCCAATATTATCAAACAAAATTTATTAACTCAAATCATATTCAGTAGAAAGGGCCGTGAAAAGATCCCTTTATTTCCTAAATGGATAAAGAATGAAGGAAGAAAAGCGTGTAGCAGATGCAAAATACTATGGCACTCATCCAGAAAAGAATGGCCTCCATAAAACCTAGACCTATAATGTCGTATACATATCAGAAATATACATAAAATAGGATAATAAAAGCCACCCCTCCTTGGTCATTAAAAATGACCAAGAGCAACGGCAACAGATCTTAGTAAAATTGAGAGGCCAAGAAGGATATGAATGAGGCCATGATGGAGAAGAATAGAGAGGGAACGAAGGCCATGGAAGCAGCACCTGCCTCCATTGTTGGACTGGGAGATGCTGCCGTCACCTCTGTTGCTGCTGTAGCTACTCCCGCTCCTATCATTATCAACACAACGACCAAGAGAGCCGTAGATGCGTAGTTGCTTGCACCTGCCATTTTCACTCACGCTCACAATGCACCTGTTACTGCGAATTGATGTGGAAAAGCCCAAATCCTAAGCGCAATTCCTACTGAGCAAATGTGAATCTCAGACAGGCCACTACAAATTCGAAGTGGAAATCTCCTTGCTCGAGGTTCGAGCAGTCGACCAGAATGGACTGAGAAATGTGAGATAACAGGATTTGCAATGCAATGGTTGAGAGTGTCACGTATTAATAATTTTATGTGCCTCGAAGGACCAACGGACAAATCACGCGTCATGGAAAAATAAAATAACAAGCACATGTCATCTGTGAATGGCTCACTGGCGGTGCGTTCGTCTCGCTTCCTCATTAACCGTTCAGTTTTGGATCAGCGTTGGATCAACGATCACACTTCATTAAATCGTCTAACACCACAAATCCACAGTCAACAACAGGACATGCGGTTGTTGGGGCAATTCATTTCAAAGGGAAACGCCTTACGGCATAATTATTGAAAGTGTATCTGATGAAGTAACAATGAACAAGAACAAACATGTCATATTTAGTGGGAGATGTAGTTATGAAAAACTAACATTTTATATTTTGTATGTGTTTCTCATGAAGGGTAATTGCATGTATATGTGTTTTTTGAATTTAGATAGTCAAATATGTTTCCTGCGGTGATAAATGAATGGAAAAAACTCAGGGGGAGCTTCTCAAATGCTTCCATCAGTTCATTATTGGAATTTTGGTTATGATGTTGATTTATTATAGTCTGTTAGTGATGCCCATATGTTGCTTAGGAATGATGTTGGTTCATCTTATGCTATTGTTGCTGATAAAATGGTTCTTGATACATTTGTTGATTGATGAGATGGATATGATCAGATTTGATGGTGAATAGTTGGCATAGGTTTAGGGGGAGCATCTACTATGCTTATGATAGTTCATTGTTTGCATTATTGTTTCTTGAGCACTCCTTGTTGCATTATGTTGACTATGATGAGTACATATCATTGCTGGTGATCTTGATGTATGGTAATTACTACTAGTACTACTAAAGATACATATGTTGTTGTCATAAGTTATCATTGATGCATGGATTGTATATGGTGAACTTATGGATGATGTCTATATGTTTCTTGAGTTGAATTTGGTGAAGTTAGTAATGGTCTCATAATCCTGCTTGATCCACTTGATAAAGAGGATATGATGACGCTGCTAATCAATTATATTCTATGGCTTGTGATACTAGAGGTGCCCTTTGTTTGAAAATATATTGTTGATACATATATATGCTATCTATGGTGTTGTGGTCCAAAATATTTATATTTCTACTTGTGGATTATGGCTCTTCCTCTATGTGGAGAGAGCATGTTGACCTTGATGACATGAGGTCAAGGGGATGTTTATTGACAGATGTTTAGTACATAATCTTATGCTTCTTCTACTGTTCCTTGGTGATGCTTAGAAACATTTCATATTTGGTCACATGATGATGATATTGAAGAGATTGGTGATACACTATATTACCTGCTTATTGCTTCTTGAATGTCACTTTATGATTGCTATTGTCAAATGATTATGTTGCAGATGCACATTTGGAGCATAATGGTTGTAGATGATTATCATGGTTTTGCTACAAAGATTCTTCGTAGTTGAGAGTCTTGTTATGGTCATATATGTCCTTTTGATGTAGAGGTCATGGAAAGACCCATGTTGTAATCATTATAAAATTCAGTCATGTATGGGATATTGGAATCAAGTCATGTCATGTATTTAATCCCATTATTTCGGGACATTGATGTAAAATTTGGGTCCAATATGTAAACCTAATATGTTGGGTGATTGATGTAATCATGGGAGCATAGAGTCATTTGTGATAGGAAAGGTCATATAGGAACACATAAAATATTGCAGAAATATAAACACAGAAAATGCATAAAACAATAGAGACACATATATACGTGGTTCACCCAGTTTAGGCTACGTCCACCCCGAACAGCTAGTCCTTCCTTTCTATTATCCAACAAAATGAAGAGACACAACCTACAGCAGATCCGCTGTAATATCCTCTGTTTTCTCTCACAGTCTCACCTCTCTGCTTCTCGGTCAGAGAATATACATCTATTACACAACCTCAAATACAATGCCCTCATACAAAGAGAGGGGTTGCCTTCTAGGGAAAAAAACCCTAAACTAAACATAAGTTCTACTGTCAGATCATCTTCCTAATGAACGACCCAGATTGACTAGAAATTACTATATTTTACAAGGCAATTTTACATCTGTTTTTAGATTTGGGGGCGCTGCCTCCGAAACCCCCGTCGGGGGACTGCTGGCCCCCGCACCCCCCAGCTGGGGGGGATTAGCTCCCCCGAACCTCTGCAGAGGGGACAAGCCCCCCCCGCACCCCCCCGCATGGAGGGGTGTACAAACTTCCTAGGGTATACATCCGGCTGAAACAAAGACCTCTAAACAATCATGCTCCATACTCAACAATCTCCCACTTGGAGAATGACTATAGCAACTCCACCACTGCTTCATTTGTTGGACAATGACTCCTCTTTGGACCTGGCTATTTCTCATCTTCATTTTCATCCTTGAAGACCAATTGAAACTGAGCATATTCTTAGTTTCTCCCTGGTTACAACTTTTGTTAGCATATCTGCAGGATTCTGGCTAGTGTGTATCTTTTCCAGCTTCAACTCTCCATCTTCCAACACTGATCGTATGAAATGGTACTTGAGCTGTATGTGTTTAGTCCTGGAATGAAATGCTGAGTTCTTTGCAAGATGAATGACACTTTGGCTATCACTGTATAATGTGCCCATATCATGCTCTTTACCCAATTCACCCATAAACCTTTGTAACAAAATCATTTCTTTACTAGCCTCTATAGCACCAACATACTCTGCTTCTGTTGTTGAAAGTGCAACAACACTTTGGATTTTTGAAACCCAACTGACAGTTGTTCCACCTACAGTAAATACATATCCTGTAGTGCTCCTCTTTTTATCTCTGTCACCTACCATATCTGCATCAACATATCCCTGTAGAGAAATGTTTGAACCACCAAAGCATAATGCTTGATTTGTGGTACCTTTCAAATATCTGAGAATCCATTTCACTGCCATCCAATGCTCCTTTCCTAGATTGTTCATGTACCTGCTTACAACCCCCACTACATGTGCAATATCAGGCCTTGTGCAGATCATTGCATACATTAAGCTTCCAACTATTGATGAATATGGAACTTTAGACATATAATCCATGTCTTCTTGGGTCTTTGGGCACATTTCCTTACAAAGTTTTAAATGGCTAGCAAAAGGTGTACTAACTGGTTTTGCATTGCACATATTAAATCTTTTCAACACCTTTTGTATGTACTCATTCTGAGACAATGTTAATTTGCAATTTTTCCTATCTCTAGTTATTCTCATACCAACGGTTTGTTTTGCAGCTCCCAAATCCTTCATTGCAAATGAATTTGCCAATTTTATTTTGAGCACATTTATTTCCTGCATGTTAGACCCTACAACAAGCATGTCATCCACATAAAATAACAATATAATATAGTTGCCATCATTTTTCTTTTTCAGATAAACACAATGATCAGAGTGACATCTAATATAACCTTGTTCAGACATAAACTTGTCAAATTTTAGATACGACTACCTTGGAGCCTGTTTTAAGCCATACAAGCTCTTCTTCAACCTGCACACTAGTTTCTCCTTCCCTTTCACCGCATATCCTTGTGGTTGTTGCATATATATCTCTTCCTCTAAATCTCCATGGAGAAAGGCTGTCTTTACATCTAACTACTCAAGATGCAAATCTTCAGCTGCTACTAGACTTAAAATAGTTATGATTGAAGTCATTTTAACAATAGGAGAAAATATTTAATTAAAATCAATACCTTTCTTCTGTGAAAACCCATTCACCACAAGCCTAGCTTTGTACCTTTTTTTTCCTTCATCTTCTTCCTTTAGCTTGGAAACCCATTTATTTTGCAATGTAGTTTTTCCTGCAGGCAACCTGACTAAGTCCCAAGTCTGGTTATGCATTAAGAAGTCCATCGCTTCTTCCATGGCTACCTCCCACTTCTTCCTGCTTTCAACCTACATTACTTCTTCATAACATTTAGGTTCACCAGAATCAGTGAACAATAAATAATATAATGAAGGAGAGTATCGTTCAGGGGGTCTACTTATCCTGGTAGATCTTCTAACACCACTTCAGGTGTTTGGGGTGCCTGTTTCTATTGTGGTGGTTGTTGTTGTTGTGGTTGTTGATTATTATTATTTTCAGGCACATTTACTTTTTCAGTGATTTCATCAAGAACTGCGTATTCCTTGTTTTCTTTTTACTGTTTCTTTTCCTGCAACTGATTCTTATACAAGACCTTTTCATTGAATATTAGATCTCTGCTCCTAATGATTTTGTGATTTTTGTAATCATATAAGCGATAACCAAAATCATTAACACCATATCCAATAAAGGTAAATTTCTTTGAATTTGCCTCAAGCTTTGTTCTATTTTCTTTATCAATATGGACAAAGGCCTCACAACCAAAAGGCTTTAAAAAAGAGTAGTTTACCTGTTTACCTATCCATGCTTCCTCTGGAACACCACCATCCAAGGAACTTGAAGGCTCTCTGTTTATTAGATAAACAATAGTATCTACAACATCTGCCTAAAAATGTAAAAGCAATCTTGCATGCAATCTCATGCGTCTTGCACGTGCCATGATTGTTCTGTTCATCCTTTCTGACACACCATTTTCTTGTGGTGTTCTTGGAACTGTCTTCTCTCTGCAAATTTCATGCTCTGAACAGTACCTATCAAACTCTTTGCTACAATATTCACCTCCATTGTTTGATATGAGACACTTCAATTTATTTCCTATCTCAATCTCAACCAAAGCTTTGCATTTCTTGAAAGTATCAAATACATTAGATTTATTCTTAATACAATAAATCCAAGTTTTTCTAGTTGCATCATCAATAAAAGTAACATAATAACGAGAGCCACCGAGAGATGATACTTGAGCAGGTCCCCATACATCTGTATGCATAAGCTCTAATTTTTCGCTCTTCTTTTCTTTCCCAACTCTGAGAAATCTGACTCTCTTATGTTTTCCATAAATGCAATTCTCACAGAAGTCCAAATCAACATTCTTCAAACTTGGCAACAAATTCCTTGAGTGAAGAATATTCATCCCCTTTTCACTCATGTGTCCGACCCTATGATGCCATAATGGTGCATCTGCTCCTTTGGAAGTTAAAGCATTAACAGAGTTAGAAATACCATGGCATAAATACAATGTACCGACCTGTTCGCCTTTTTCTATTACCAAGGCTCCTTTGATAACCTTCCAAGATCTATCTATGAAAGTTGTCACACAACCTTCACAGCCTAACTACCCTGTTGAAATCAGATTTTTCTTTAGATTTGGAACATGCCTTACCTCCTTTAGTAGCCATTGGTTTCCATTCTGCTGTTTTACAAGAACCTTACCCATTGTAGAATTGAGGCTTCTGTGATCCAACAATTTTACAAGGTTTATCATCACCCAAACAAACTTGTCCAAAATCTCCTTGAACATAATCATGAAAGTATTTCTTATCAGGTGTGGCATGGAATGAGGCCCCTGAATCTACCACCTATAAATCAATAATATTTTTGAAAGAAAGAATCAAAGCATCTTGTAACACCTCACCTGTCACATTTGCTTCATGATTGTTTTCTTGCTGTGCATCTCTTTCTTTTCCCTTCTGAGATCTACAGTCTTTCTTTAGGTGTCCTTTCTTTCCACATTTCTAGCACACTATCCCCGATCCGGACTTGGATTTTCCTTTCCTTGATTTACTGCGATATCCTGAGCTCTTTCCTCTTTCCATTTTTCTTCCCTTAGACTCTGTACTCAAAGCATTACCCGATGTCTCACGGGAGCTTTTCCGTCGCGTTTCCTCGCTCAGGATAGCACTGACAACATCATTAAACTTTAAAGTACTAGATCCAGAAACAGAGTTACTAATGGCCATTACTAAACCATTCCAACTTTTTGGCAATGAGCATAAGAATAACAAAGCTCTAACTTCATCATCAAAGTTTACCCGTACAGAACATAACTGACTTGTAATAGTATTAAAATAATTTAAATGGTCTGCAACAAATCCACCTTCTGACATCTTCATATTAAACAACCATTTCATAAGAAATACCTTGTTTGAGGCTAAGGGTTTTTCATATAGTTTCTCCAACGCCTTAACCAAACCCTCTTCCATTGTTTCCTTCGAAATGTTGAAGGCGACCGACGCTGCGAGGCACAATAGTACTATTCCAAGTGCCTTTCTATCAAGAAGGTTCCATTCTTCATCTATCATACCCATCAGAATCTTTGTTTTTTCACCCAATGGTAGGTATAGATCTTTCTGATACAGATAATCTTCCATCTACATCTTCCATAGCGAGAAGTTTTGGTCGTTAAATTTCTCGACCCTAAAATTACCATCTTCCGCCATTGCTCCCACTTGAACGAGGAGCCCTTCTTTCCTGCGAGTTTATTAGCCAAATAAACCTTTGGCTCTGACCCCAATTGTTAAGAAATTATTCAGAGAACATAAATTAATATTTAGATTTACCGATATGAACAATAAAAAAAATAACCAGCAACAACCACAAACACATAAACACACATGTTTATCTGGGAAAACCCCAAATCCAGGGAAAAACCCAACCTAATGATATCTCATTAGCATTGGCCAAAATCCTGACCAATCCGACAAAGTGAGCCTTCATTGCTCACCTCTAGGCCTGCATTACAATGAAGTATTCCCATCCTTTTATAGGCTTCATTACATGCAATACCACGGACCATAATACCATGGATACACTATACCATGTGCCCAAACCACTACTATTTAACCAGGTCAACCTCGACTCAAACCTTGAGTCAATTTTACCTAACATGTTTGAGTCATAAAGTCTTGTACTTTTATTGTATATCTTTAGAAGGTCCAACATATTCTCAAAGGAAGCATGGTCAACATGCAGATTCCATGATTCACATCAACATATCAAACTTATAGTATTGAGCACTACAAGGGAAGTAATTCATTCATACTGGTTCAATCCTTTTCCCTTGATATAAAAGTGGGGGAGAAGACTTGGTGTTTGTAGGTGGTGTCCATCAAGTCCAAAGGGGGAGATTGTTGGCATTATGACTAATTTTTTTTCCTTGATGGAAACCTACTTAACAAAGATGCACTTGATGTCAATATGATGGTCACGTAACTAATGTGGCTATTAGTAATATTTGGTACAAATGTTACAGTGAATATAGATAAATAAATGGAAATTTAGTTACAGATGGATGAAAAATGTGAAGATTGAAAAGCATACATGTTTCTTGTGAAGAAGGGTCACGTACATATGCATGTATTATGAGAAAAATTCGCATGCATAATCTGAACCATGGGAATTTGGATACCAGGGGTTATTACCAAGGTATTTTCCCATTATAATTGGGGCGACAATGTTTATTTGATCCCATTAAGAAATACTAAAGACAATACCAAAGGATTCACCTAAATTATTAGCTAAGGAAAAAGCTAAATAAGGAGAAGGAGATCAAGGTGTTATGCGTGCAAGTAAGGGGTTATTCATGTGTGATATGATCTAGAATAGGCATGCACTAGGAAGGAAGGAGATGACTCATATATGATAAATCTGAAAGTATAGTGAAGACTAATGAATGCACTTGCTTGATTTTTTTATGCTTGTAGATAACAAATATAGCTTTGTGTTTATAATGATGCTATTATGAATGTATAAGTGAAGTTTGCGGAACGTGAATTGTTTTTTTAGCAAAATATTTAAGATATGTACGCAAGTTTGTTTCTGGATAACCATGTATATATGTGGATTTGTTTCTGGGTAGTCGCATATATATTATGAGATATGATTTTCAATATGTTAAGATCTATACGTGGGTGTTATGTATGGTAGTGACATATATATGCAGATCTGTATTATAGAAGTTGCGTATATCTATTAGGGTTCACAATTGATGCTTGATGATGATAATTGATGATGTATGTTCTATTTTGTTATTTCCTGTTAATGATAAGCATGATTTATATCTGGCAACGTTGATTGGATTAATTAGGTCATGGATTGGTGTATTGATCAATGATGGTGCTGCATTATGATTGGGTATTTAGTGAGTTAGTATTGATATATTTGTGATTGGTTTCCATTGTGAATCAATATGACAATAACTCAAAGAATGATGCAGTGATTCAATTTTAGCATTTAGTGATTTGAGATTTGTATGCAGGTTACATTTAGAGGAAGTGCATATATATGCAATTATACTTTATAACATACACATATATATTTTGATGTTAATATTTGGTCAAATTTTACAATGTTGGTCGACAATGACAAGCTGTGTTCTATTTTTTGTTGTCTATCAATGATGTCCATGTGTATCTGGCAATGTTGATTGGATTGGATGTGTATTGATTTGATATGGTTGGAATGGTTGGTTCAGATTCATTTCAGTATTTAATGGTTTAATGGTTCAATGATTCATTTGGTTTACAATGATTGAGTGATTCAGATATTGCAATTCAATATTTTAGTTTGGCATGTTGGTTTGGGCTTATTGTTGATCTGGGTCTAATGTGAAAATATGATGAAAGGTTGCCTATAGGTTTTGTTGTGTATTTGAGACAGGTGGATCTAGTATGAAATATTATGAAACGGGTGTTGGGGCAGGGTCCCCTAGGGTCAAATTTGGGTTTAAAAGCCCAAGTTTTGGGGCAGAAAGCTCAAGTTTTTGCATGTAAAGTGTAAAGTACCCACAATTTGTGGTCGCGGAGCATGTAAATGTAAAGTGTCATAAAGGGTTTCCGACCTTCTTTTATGTAAGTTGTGTCAGCTTTAGAAGATCCACCCATGGTTCACAGACCATGGGATTGTATAAAAAGGAGAGTCTTAGAAGAGTCTAAGGCAGTGGAAGAAGTATTGATGAATGTAATGGGTCATTAGCAGAAAGAGTGAAGAGTCTTAAAATAGAAGAAAGGCTCTGCAGCTGTATATGCAAAGGCCTAGGGTAGAAGTTTGTAGTTGAGTACGTAGGGTAGTTAGATTATGTAAGAAGATTTGAAGTACTAATAAAGAAGATTACTCTGGAATTATATGTGTTTGATCTATTTACTTTTGTTATGAATAAATGTGGTTATGTTATGATGAATAATGGTTTCATGATTTAATGCTATGTTGATGCGTGAATCTATCTATTTTACATTGTTATCTGAACACAAGTGATAATATTTGTTTACGTGAAGAACATATTAATGCATATTGAAGCTACCACATACTTAAGCCGATCTGGGTAAACACAGAAGTAAGAGTAATTACAGAAGCACATAAATGGGTGATTCACCTGGTTAGGGTATGCGAACGATAGTTGTAGACCTTTGCGAAGGTTTAGAGGCCGATTAAGAAGAGTATATCGATAAGCCCTAAAAGGCTTATCGACCTGCGCGAAGGTAGAGTTAGGGCATAAAACAACATCACCACCATCTTTGGGTGCGGAAACTTGGTTCCAACATCCCCCCATACTGCTTCAGGTGAGACTTCAGTTCGCGCTCCGTGGATTGACACCAAAAGGGCTAGTATTGTAGGGATTTGTTTGGCTAAATTAACACTAAACCTAGGTCAGGGCCCACTAAGCCAATAAGTGGTTCTATTGTTGGGACCGGGATCTGCATAAAGAGATGTGCGATGTCGCATCACTGGAATTCGACTAAGAAGGAAATTGAAGATAGGTTGTATAGGAATATCCATGAATTTGTGGCACAAGAAAATAGAAATCCGCAATTGACGAAAGAACAATGGTTGGACAGATACATGTACATAGAGATACACAAAATCTTCTTCTGTTCTTTCCCGGTTGAACGAGTGGATCGCTAAATTGGCAGACAACTAAGGAAGGTGGAAGCTTGACAGTTTGATAGTGTGGACCCTAGAGTTACTGCAGAGATTGGAAGCCTCTGAAGATAAGATCACATGCACTGTGGATCACTGGCTTGATCATATCATAGGAGGATTTGTGACAAAGTTCACGGTTGATACTTCGGTCAGTTATAATGAAGCAGAGTGCCGCTTCTTCAAGGAACCATGAGGTAAGTATTTAAGGTATTTAAATACTTGGATTAAGATGATCTTATGTGAAAATAAGGTTATGAAGTTACCTTGATGTTTGGAGCTACAGGAAGTGGAAAGATATTCAGGGATAGAGGGAGAACAAGCCCAGAATATAGCTTGCTGATCGAACCTCCTTTGGGTGACGACGAGGAAATAACACAGGCTTGACTACATAGCATTGTTCATTTAATAAGATGAGGGTTCCTGCGAATACCCCATCCACCCACCCCACCTCCACATTCACCTCCACAACATACACCTTCGCCCACACCACCACCACCTTCGCCTCTGTTCAATATGGTGAATGCAGTAAAGTTTCCTATTTTCAAGGGTTCGGGAAATGAGGACCTGGACTAGTTTTGGTTCATTGTGAAGGCCGTATGAGAAGCTCGGGGTATAACAGATGATCAGATGAATAAAGAAACATTGGTCACTGGTATAACAGATGATCAGATGTACGCTGACATGGTACATTAAGTACTACACTGATAACTCGATGGCTTCATTAGCATATATTCAGACCGCGCTGAATAAGGAATTCAGTAGGCCTAAGTCTGAAGCAAAATTAATTGTGGGATTCAAGGAGATCATGTGAAGCTTGGTGAGACAACCTAGGATCTAAGTCAGATATTGAAGTGCACAATCCATGAAGCCAACATTAATCTTACGGATGGGCAGCACCACGAATGGTTTGTGGCTTCGCTCTTACCTCATCTAAGGGTTGCTTTATCATAGCAAAAGATTGGGACCCAGGTGGAAGCCCTGGAGATTGCGATGAGATTACATGAGACACCGATGTGAGATGCTAATTTAGGAGTTTAGAATATTCACGTTCAGATGTAGAACCTTTGCCTAGAGTTTCAAAGTCTAAAGAAGGATAGAGAAGTTCGACCAGAGGTTGGAAAGAATTTAATGCCTGAAATACAAAAGTCAGGGGAATGAAAAATATAGTATATGGCCCATGATATGGTGTTCTATCTTTTAGGTAGCTAGGAAACATGTGACAGACAATTTTCACCTGCTACAGAAATTTGTACAGACGCCACAACAGATCTTCTGCAACTTCTGTTAATCGGTGGGTCATGATGAGTGTAATTGCCATAACTATGAGCTAATGATGGATAGAATGCCCACATATAAAGTGTAGGTAGAAACTCAGCCTCTGAATCAAGGCATTGGGGGAGTGCGAGGAGGATTTCAGGGGCGCAGGCGATGCCAAGATGGAGGAGGACCTGGTAGAGGATGAGGACATGTCATTTTCTACAACTGTGGGGGACCAATACACTACATGTGAGAAAGCACGAACCTAACATGGCTGTCATGAAGATACTACACTCAGTTTGACCATGCGATAGAAGACTTCCCTGTATTAGTAGCTAAGATACATGAAAAAGCGGCACAACCTCAACAACCTACCCAGATTCTGAAGATGATGATGGCTGAAGCCCGCGAAGAGGATCCTAATGTGAACATCGTGCTATGAAGTGGAATGATGACTAGCGAAGAAAAGGGAAAGCAGCTTGAAGAAGGTGAATGGGTCCAAAAATCTCCAGAAAAGGAGGCCAGGTTTGATCTGGAGTGTGCAAAAGAAACATTTATGGAAGCAAATAAAAGCTTGGCTGAGGCTTCTACCTTAGGAAATCAGCTCAAGCAGTCTGAAGAAATGGACCATCCATGCTTACTACATTTTTGGAGACTTGTATGAAGTTGCTATGAGATAGAAAGGCTGTAAATGGACTACAGGAGTTAATCAATACATGTGCTAGTAATACTCCTGAGGGACCACGGGTGCTTAGGAAAATTGGTAAGAATAAGGCAAGAATAGGGCAGGAGATGAGACGCATCGCACAAATAGGGGAATATGAAATGGACCAAGTTATTTTGGATCTAGGGTTCGATGCGAATGTTTTGCCTAAATAGACATGGGAGATAATGGGGAGACCTGCGTTGTAGTGGTATCCTATTAAATTGAGAATGGCAAATCAGCAAAATATTATCCCCATGGGAAGATTACAGGGAGTGATAGTCAATATCGAAGGCACGAGCGCATTGGCCAATTTTGAAGTGATAGAGATTGTGGATGACAACAATTCCTACCTTGCGCTCCTTGGGATTGACTGGGATATTGACATGAACAGGGTGATCAATTTGAAGAAGTGGATGATGTCATTTGAAATAAAATTGCTTCGCGTAGTAGTACCGTTGGACGCTGCAGAAGGACCGCGTTACACTGAACTTGTTCGCGATTACGAAAGTGATGATGATTTGGACCAGATTTATAATATAACGATGTGAGATCAATATTGGGTGAATTCGAGAGCTGACGGATGTATTGCATGGGACTGCAACAGCTCCCGGACATCGTATTTAGATGAGGATTTGGAAAACTAGTAGAATAGATTACATGAAGTGTCTATGCTACGATGTAACATGATGACCAAATCATTGCATTGTGTATCATTGGAGGTAAGAATTCCTCCTTACTATGGTGGTTTAACTGACGTTGATAAATTTCTGGATGCATTTGAAAGGGAAGTGCTGAGAAGCATCGCTTCCAAGCCTTGGACTTGGCGCTACGCACTATGCTTGCAAGATGGTGGGGTACACATAGGCAACTTTGATGGATGGCGTGAATATAGAAGAATGATGAGAGTGTGGTTTGGTCACCCAATGGTACAATTGATAGAGAAATACGATGGAAGGAGTGACCCGCACGATCACTTAGCCAAATGAACTGATGCTTATAGAGAAGAACTGCAACCAGAATCGATGTATCTATTCTGTCACACCTTGGATGTAATACTTATGAATTGGTACTTGGAGACAAAGCTCCTCCATGGCACAAACAATTGGGATATTTTCAGGCAGGGATTTTTGATGACATTCAACGTTGAAGATGGATTTGAGTTCATTGAGGAAGCGTTGCAAGAGGTCAAAGTAGCGATCTTCAGAATACCGCAGGATCCCTTGGATTTGATTCAATCGGATTGGACCACCCAGCTGCGCCACACACTGGAGTGCTACAATGTGACCACTGAAGAGGAAGCTGAGGATTTGAAGAACATTAATATCCCAAAAACAGAAGGACACCGCGAAGTTGAGGGGCTGTAGATAGAAAACCCAGATATCATTGCACCATTGAAAACAAGACAAGTGAACATTGTGGTGGAGGTGGAGCCAAAGTTTGCAAAGATAGGGGACTAATGGGATAATGCTATGGTGGATAAGGTCACTGAATTGCTTTGTAAAAACTAGGACTTGTTCCCTACGAAGTTCTCAGACTTAAAAGGGATAATAGGGGACCTAGGAGTTATGAAAATTACATTGAAACCGGATGTGAAGCCGATCAAGAAAACACCTTACCACCTCAATCTGAAGTATTATTGGGTGATCCCAATAATAGTTCATGAAAAGAAGCAAAAGAATGAGATAAGGATATGCATAGATCTCAGGAAGCTGAATGAAGCTTGCGTGCATGATCCTTTTTCGACTCCATTCACCGATGAACTGTTGGATAATGTAGGAGGACATGAAGCATATTTGTTCACTGATGGGTTCTCAGGGTACCATTAGATCAAGATTACAATGGAGGATAGAATTAAGACAAAATTCGCAATCGAGTGGGGATGATTTCAGTATGTTGTAATGCCTTTTGGGTTGAAGAACACCCGATGATCTTTTCATGTGTAGTCATCGCGGCGTTCAAGGACTTCATTCACAAGTTTCTGGAGGTATCTCTTGATGATTGGATGATGTTTGGGCTGGTGAAGTGCCATGTAGCTAGCCTACGCTTGATGCTGGATACATGCTTGAGGTATCCGATCATGCTCAATTTGAAGAAATGTTTGTTACGTGTTCCTTTCAGAATCTTGCTAGGCCATGTGGTATGGCACAACGTTGGGGCATATGGGATACTATAGAAAGTTCATCAAGAGTTATGCCTAGATTACCGCATCGATGGGGAAGCTTCTAAAGAAGGATGCTACATTTTGCCGGAATGGGGAATGTTAGAAAAGCCTAGATGTGTTAAAGGAAAAGATGGTCACTGCGCCGATCCTAGTCTTCTGAGATTGGAATAAGGAATTTCATGTGCATGTGGACGTGTCATGTATTGCACTCAGAGTGGTAATGACACAGGCCGGTGAGGGAGAGTTGGATCAACCTATAGCATTTGCAAGTAGGAAGTTGTCTAAAGCTGAGAAGAATTGTTCAATGATAGAGCATGAATGTTTGGCTATGGTGTACACGCTCCAGAAGTTCAGACACTACTTGCTAGGTGGACACTTTAAGATGTATATAGACCATTCTGCATTAAACTACCTAGTTAACAAGCCTATGTTGGGGGGGGGGGCAAGATATGTAGATGGATGCTGCTATTTCAGGAATATGATTTCGATGTCATTGTGAGGCCAGGACGATTGAATGTAGGACCGGATCATTCGTCGTGCATTGAAACAAGAGAGGAGCCTACTAATTTGGAGGAAGGACTTATTGATGCATAGCTCTTTGTAGTGCATGTAGCTGACAATCACTTTGCAGATATCATACACTTCTTGACGACGAGAACAACTCCAGAAGGATATACTAGTCAACAAAAGAAGGAGCTGGTGGTGAGCACGATAGAATTTTTTGTCATTGCAGGACATTTATATAAAATGGGCTTAGATAAAATTTTGTGACATTATGTACCTAAGTTTGAACGGAACAACATCCTTGCTGAAGCTCATGGAGGAGTTGCAGGAGGACATTATGCAGGAAATGCAACAACGCAGAAGATTTTACGTGCTAGGTTGTGGTGGCTGACACTGCATAAGGATTCCAAGGCTTATTGTAAGGCATCTGATGCAAGTCAAAGGATGGGCAGGCCATCATAGAGGGATTAGCTACCATTGAATCTGTATGTGTTGTTACAACCATTAAAGAAATGGGAAATTGATTTTGTAGGCTTGAGTCAGCCTCTAGGAAAGAAGACGGGTGCACGATATATCATCACCATGATGGAGTATTTGACCAAATGGACAGAGGCGCAGCCTATACAAGGGAAACAATAGTGAAGTTCCTCTTTGAATATGTGCTGAATAGGTTTGGTTACCTGAAGATTTTGATGAGTGATCGCAGTACACATTTCCTTAATGAAACAATCAGCATGTTGATGGAGGAATTCCAAGTTTATCATCAAAAGAGCATACCTTATCACTCGTAGGCTAATGGGATGGTCAAAAAATTTAATAAGATATTGGAGAATATGCTGACAAAGGTTTGTAATGCACAAAGGAATGATTGGGACATGCACGTACCCGTGGTTCTATGGGCTTACAAAACTACTTGTAAGAAGTTGACTGGACAAACACCCTTCAGGCTGGTCTATGGCATAGAAGATGTGATGCCAATGGAGTATATTATACCTAGTCTATGCATAGCAGCATTCACAGGAATGGTGGACCGCGGAGCCTTGGAAGAGAGGCTCATGTTGATGATAGAGCTTGAAGAAGATATGTTTTTGGCTGGATTCCATCAACAAGTTCAGAAGGAGCGCGAAAAGGCATGGCACGATTGACACATCAAAATGGGCACCTTCAAGGTAAAAGATTTGGTTTTATTATACGACAACAAGTTTGGTAAATTTCCAGGAAAATTTTAGATGCATTGGATGGGGCCATATGTCATCAAAGAGATTACCAATGGTTGAGTAGTTCAACTGGTGAAATTGAATGGAGATCCATTTCCCAAAAAGGTAAATGGCAGCCAATTGAAGCCATACACTAGGGATCCGACCTGATGACTATATGATGGAAGCACAGTCTTAGCACTCCAAGCAGCTGAAAGGAGGCGCTGGTCTATAAAATACACTGCCTGGGTTGTAGAGCTGCATGACTGGGGGACTGCGCGCGATGGAAGATTATCACATCATCAACATAAGTGCAACAGGAGCTACGCTATAGAAGGAGAGACCACACAGGGAAGCTAGAAAGTGATCATTACGGTCACTGCTCATGATTTGACAGTGAGAAAATGACTAAGAGGAGTGGGGGGTGGCATTTAAGGATGAAATTAAGAGCGAGATATTTGAAAATATGCCACCAATCTAGCATTTATGAGTGGACTTTGGGGGGAATGATCGGATTTGAATTTGAATTTTCCTAAGAATTAAAAATGGTCGCTCAACGAAAAAAACTTTTCATTTTGAGAGCTTCTTTGTCGCGCTATCTGTTGTGCATGAATCTTGTGGTTTTTAAGGATTTGGTGGCCATTTTAGTGTTTGACAAGTTACCTAAGTAAACCCAGGAGCTCCTTAACATCCTCATGTTAGTGCCCATGGAAACTACTAATTCTGGAGGATCTATGGCCTCTGAGGGAGATTCCCCTAAGGTCGTAAGTGTGGAGGTGCTCGTCGTGGTGCCAAAATCATCAAGGTCACCTAGGCTGAAGCCTACGTTGGCAAGAGAGGCTTCCAAGACGAAGAAGGACAAACAGAAGGTGACACAACCAGTGCATGAGTTGCCAAGAAAGCATCAGAAGAAAGAGAAGCCCACCGCACAGGAGAAAGGCAAGGTGGCAAACCTAGAGTCCGAAGAGGGCGCCGAGGAAACTGATATGGGAATAGAGGACATTAATATTAAGGAGTAGACCATATCTCAAAGCTACCAAAATACATCCCTCTGTGTCGGGGTAAGGCGAAGGTCCTAAAGGACCCAGACGAGGGAAAATTTCTCCCTCAGACACCCCTACTGCCAGAGAATATCATGTTTGAAGGACCATTCTTGGTGTGTATCCCCAATCTAAAGCTTGAATATTGGGACTTGGCGGACACAAAGCGGTTCCCCCACCTGGCTACTGATAATTTCATGTAGAGAGTATTCCGGAAGAATTCAGATGTCACCACGCTGGAGCTGGTCAAGTGGATTCATGGGTGCCGCATTACCATCATGCCCCCATAAATTTGATTGTTATCAAATAGTTGTTGTGCCTGTGGTTGGAAGAGCTGATCCCTATAACCGACATGATGATCCATAGGATCACCTTACTACCACATTCAGGACTAAATTTGGCCAAGGCATGTGGTGGAAAGACGGGTGAGCACGACCTCACCGAATGAATGAAGGATAAGTTTAAGTTTGTCAAGAAGTCGCACGGATATTCAATCTCGAGTATTACAAACCTCACGGTGAAGGTGGCCACCCAGATCTTGGTTGGGAAGGTAATGAGGAAGTGTTGCATAGATGAGGTGTTGGCACTAGTTGTTTCATTAGCGGCCCAATGCGTGGAGGGCGTACAATTCAATTGGGTGCAATATGTGTGTAGCAAGTTCCTCATGAACTGTAGGGAGGCACAAGACCACAAAAAAACATTTCATTACTCATGGCTTTTACTTTCTATTGTACTGGTTGCATGGCACTTTCCAGAGGATAGTTAGTTTCCTCTGATCGTGAAATATTTGCCAGAAGAAGCGAAGTTTGCTTCACTATGGGCCACAAAGGATGTTGAGTGGGTCCACAAGAGTAAGGTATTCAGGGCATTGATGGAGATGAGCATTAATATGGCCATCAACTACAAGGAAAGGTTGTCACCAAGTTTCTTTGAGCAGTTGTCAGGATGTGCAGAGTTCAAAGAGAACTTCCATTGTATCTCCATCCGGGCACGAAAGGACCCAGAACATAAGTGGTACGATCTCCATACCTTGCGGTGGATGATGCCATAGTAGTGGTCCTCAATCATTGGCTAGCCAAGTGGCACAAAACATCATATTTGTCTGCTGGGTCTAGTAAGTCTATGGAAAATCAGAAGAAGGAAGAGTCCTGGCCGAAAATCCAATAGCTGGATGAAAAACGGAAGAAGGAGGCTGCAGAAAAATCTAGAGTGGGTCGCAAAGGACCAAGAGGAAGAGTGTGACTCTGACAAAAGTCAGAAATATCCCTCACCACAGATGGAGGAAGAAGAATGATTACAGTAGGGTGGTACAGATATGGAAATCACTCCCTTCCAGGTGAAATGGAACAGGGAGTAGTAGAAGGAAGGGCCGTGCAAAAAGACAAAGGCCATTGAGTCGTCACTAGACTTGATCACCTTGACAAAGGGCGACTTGGATGACATTGGGGATAAAGTAAGGGAAGCGACGGCAAAACTGTTACAACAGTTTGAGTAGTAGCAAAAGAAAGCCTTGGTTTCCATTTAGATGGGTCTATGCGAGCTGCAGATCCAAACTACTCAACTGCAGGCTGGTGTAGGGCAGAGCAGCATGATGTCGACTAGTTTGGGGCTGGGGACCACTGGAGCAGCAGAGATGGTTCGCTCTTTGGATCCTCGGGCCACCGTGTTTCCTGATGGAGCCCTAAGTACGGAGACAGATGCTGACAAGACTGCTTTAAGGAATGTTGGTCTCAACTTGGCCGCGCTCCCAAATGACTTGCTTCACACGCTGCAAGCAAGTGTGATCACATAACTTAGGGCCGGAGAGCAGTGTGCACTGAGTGTGATCAGCGAGCAAAAGGTTAACAACAAAAAGTTTTTCCTTGAGAAAAAAACAATGATAGACACCTTGAAGAAGGTCCAAGAGAAGAATGAGTGCACCACAACAATGGTAGTAGAAGCGTGCAGAACCATTCTAGAACTACACATCCTTGAGGAGGTGCCCATGGAGGCCAAGATTCAGAAGTTGGCTGCAGGTGTACGCGACGCTCGGACATAAATGGCCAAGGTTCAGTTTGAGTTAAACTCAAGATTACAGAGCTCAAGTTGAGGGCACAACCTTCAACTCCACTGGAGGTCAGAGAACAATGCAAGGTAGCTGTCAAGAATGAAATCATTGTAGTAGATGCCGCGGTGGCGAAATTCACTATGCTCTTCGAGAAATAAATGGAGTTCCTCACAATTTGCAAGAATATCCCAACCTACAGAGGTTGAATATTGAGGTGAGGAAATTAGAGGAGTAATACAACGAAGCCAAAGTGATGACGCACATTGTCACCATCACACAAAGATTGGCTAAGCTGTAGGCGGTAAAGGAACTGAAAGAACAGGCAGAAGTAGCATAGTGGAAAGAGGCAGTCCTCATGGCTATATTGGGGCCTTGGCTGGAGGAGGCCTATGTGCTCTCTGCCACCATTGGGGAGAAGTTGGACAGCCTGTACACAACACAACAGAAGATCCAGGCAAATAGCATAGGATCAACAATGGAGCAGCTGGTGGAGCAGATCAAGCAGGCGGCTACACAGTGTACAACCAAAGTTGCAGTGGTGCAAGTAGAGCTAGGAGGTCTTTGCAGTAAGATCTCCACACCAGTAGAGTGACTCGGGGGTGAGTCACCATATTTGTGTTGGGGGCCTGTTGCGATAGGGTCCCCTAGGGTCAATTTTGGGGTTAAAAGCCCAATTTTTGGGGCAAAAATCCCAAGTTTTTGTATGTAAAGTGTAAAGTCTTTGCAATTTTTGGTCGTAGAATGCATAGATGTAAATTATCATAAAGGGTTTCCACCCTTCTTTTATGTAAGTTGTGTCGGCTTTAGAAGAGCCACCCATGGTCCATAGACCATGGGATTGTATAAAAAGGAGAGTCGTAGAAGATTCTAAGGCAATGGAAGAAGTGTTGATGAATGTAATGGGTCATTAGCGGAAAGAGCGAAGAGTCTTAAAATAGAAGAAAGGCTCTACAGTTGTGTGCACAGAGGCCTAGGGTAGAAGTCCACAGCTAAGTGTGCGGACCTTTATAGCTAACTGTGCGGGGTAGTTAGAGTCTGTAAGAATATCTAAAGTACTAATAAAGAAGATAACACTGGAATTGTCTGTGTTTGATCTATTTACTTCTATTATGAATAAATGTGGTTATATTATGTTGAATAATGGTTTCATGATTTAATACTATGTTGATGCGCGAATCTATATGTTTTACATTGTTATCTAAATGCAAGTGATAATATCTATTTATGCGAAGAACATATTAATGCATATTGAAGCTACTAGATACTTAAGTCGATCTGGGTAAACATGAAAGTAAGAGTAATTACAAAATCACATAATTTGGTGATTTGCCAGGTTAGGGTTCGTGAACGACAGTCGCAGACCTTCACAAAGGTCTAGAGGCTGATTAAGAAGAGTTAGGGAATAAAACGACAAGCCTTCGCGCAAATCAGAGATGGTCATAAAACGACATCACCACCATCTCTGTGTGCATAAACTTGGTTCCAACATCCCCCCATATTGAGTCAGGTGAGACTTTAGTCTACACTCTGTGGATTGATGCCAAAAGGGCCAGTAATGTAGGGATTTATTTGGCTAAATAAACGCTGAACCTGGGTCAGGGCCCACTAAACCAACAATGGGTCCACGAAATATACTTAGGGTTGGAGCCTTAAGTGAGGGAGTCAAAGCTTCCTTCTAGTGGTAGTTGGTTAATTTGTTTAGGGGGTTAGGAAATCCCTTCTAGTAGGAGTCGGTAAATGAGATTAGGGGGTTGTATCTCCCTTCTAGCGGGTGTTGGAGAATGAGTGGATGTTGTAGCCTCCTATAGGTGGGTTCATATGTACTAGTAAGAGTTGGCACTAGTATGAGATGTAATGAAGTGTTTTTTATATCAAAAAAGAAGGCAGAGACAAAGGCACTGGTGGTTTTATTCCACATTAGGTGTTGGGATGAGGTCCCCTGGGTTAATTTTGGGGCAAAAGCCCAGATTTTTAGGTAAAGGAATGTAAAGTCTTTTCAAATTGTGGTCATGGAGTGCATAGAGAGTTAAAGAGTCAAAAATGTTTTACCCTTCTTTATGTAAGTTAGGTTAGAATTTTGAAGATCTACCATGGTCCGTGAACCATGGGATTGTATAAATAGATGTGTCTTAGGGATGTCTAAGGAAAGTAATGAGTTTGGTCTATGGAAAGAGTTTAGATAATTAGTGCAGAGAGTAAGAAGGAAGGCCCTATAGCTGTGTGCACAGAGGCCTATAGTAGAGTCCACAGTTGAGTGCACAAACCCCTGCAGCTGAGTGTGCAGGGAAGTCTTGAGTCTGTAAGCTTTAACTAAATATCAATAAAGAAGATTGTTACATAAATTCCTATGTTTGATCTATTTACTTCTGTTATGTATGAATGTGCTTTATGTTGTGATGAATGATGGGTTTATGAAATAATTTTGTATTGATGTGCAACTTTATTGGATCTATATTGTTATGTGAATGCAATTGAAATTAAGGGTTTACACGAAGATTATATCATTGTACGTTAAAGTTATCAAACACTTAAGAAAATTTGAGTAAATACTCGGTTAAGAGTAATATTTGATGTGCGTAATTAGTTAATTTACCTATTCGGGGTCTACAAAAGCTAGTCGTAGACCTTCGCAGAGGTCTAGAGGCTAATTAAGGAAGTTACATCGATAATACATAAAGGCTTATTGATCTGTACGAAGAAAAATTTAGGGCACAAAATGACATCACACTGATCTCTGGGTGCGGAAACTTGGTTCCAGCATCCCCCCATACTGCTTCGGGTGAGACTTTAGTCTGTGCACAATGGATTGATGCCGAAAGGGCCAGTAGTGTAGGGATTTGTTTGACGCAACTAATTTTGAACCTGGGTCAGGACCCACTAAGGCAACATTGGGTTTCCACCTAAAATCCTGGTGTTCTATATGTGTTTATTATGTTCTATTATTTATCAATTCTTTATTGCATACTGGATGATTAATGAATTAATAATTCAATGGTTAAGTTAACTCACTGATGAAATTTATGTCAAATTAAGAAAATTGGATATACGCAGTTTTACTTCAATAAAGTCGCATACACATGTGGGTTGCATAAAGAATAGTCGCATACAGAATTCATAATATGAAATTGAATGTTAAAGTGAATTAAAAATACTAATTAACGCCACACCGCCCGCGCCCCCCCCCCCCCCCCCTCCCACAATAATATTTTTACTAACAGGTTCTACTAGATGTACAAGAAGGGCATGTATCCAAGAACTTGATACTTATTTCTAGTTGAACCACGTAACTGAAGCGAAAGCCATCAAGTTAGCCACCTTGAATTTAGAGGGAGAATCACATGATTGGTAGTATGGCTTAACCATGTTGGGAAATCCAAATGTAACCACTAATGAGGAATTTTCTCAAAGGGTAGTAGAAATATTTGATCGAAAGGATCCAAATTTGTATTCCAGGAAGCTCACACAAATCAGGTAGACTGTTAGCATAGATCATTACTTATCAAACTTTTTGAGGTTGTTAATGATAGTACCAGATATTTGAAGGGACAAGAGAATTATGCTATTTGTTGAGGGATTGGTTGAACCTCTACAGGGGTTAGTGACGTGTTACAGGCCTATTTCTTTGTGGCATGTGGTCAACAGAATAAGTGTTACCGGGAATAGTGTCCACTCGGATGCTACTATTCCCACTAAGATTGGTGGCTATCTTAGAAACAAACAAGTAAAGTCTACTTTCACTTTCCTTTATGAAAATAGATAGGATTGGAACAAAGGAGACCAACCTTAGTCTTGCGCTTGATTTCCTCTCCTTCCTGATAGAGCTTTGCCACTTTTGCTTTGTCTGCCCAGCTTCAAAGAGCACTTGTGGAATCATAGCAACATACTACTATCGAAGAAAAAAGATCTATATTCATAAATAACATAGGACCAGATGTGTGTTAACCATACAAATGCATATATAATGAAACATACAAGAATATGGAGGAAAACTTGAATAGCTTTATTAAGATGAAAAGTAGCAAGAGGATTACAGCCATATGTTCTAACCTAGCGTCATCCTCTAGCAAGAAGGCCCTTCTTCACCTCAAGTAAAGCTTAGATCACCCAACACTATGAAATTACACCAGAAAACCAACAACACTTCTCTATAAGATACAAAATTCCAGCCTCTAGATCTTTGTGATGAGGGATCCATATATAGATGATTATAGGAAGGTGAGTCATCTTCTGGGGTCTTGATTAGTGTCCTCTCTCTGATAGTTCCTACTTCCACTTGGAGAATGATAATCTCTTACTCATCCCTGGTCAAAAATAGAGAGGCAAGTGTCAGAGAGGAAGCTTTTGGAAGATTCCTTGATCTTCCACCTCGCATTTTGTCCCTACCATTTGTCCATTCCTGACCATCGCACCCTATAGAGGAGCCATTCAGTATGCATCGCACCCTATACACTGGGAAGGTGATATGCATCGCACCCTTTGCGTTGGGGTTTCAGTATGGTCCAATTTTGACCATTTATGAGCATTTTTTAGTGGATAACTTTTGGGAGATGATGTAATCCGCTGACCTTGTTCCTTTAGGCAGTGAAGCAACACTTTTAGGGACTTAGGGGCCCTCAGTTTATGGACATTTATGATTGGGTTTGAAGTGCCCAAAAATGTCTATAACAATAAGGAATATTCAGGATGTGATTCTAAAAACTAAAGTGACCACTTAACCTACCTTCCCAAGCAAGGGGAAAGATACCAGACATCCTCAAAAGAAGTGGATTGAAAGAAACCAAATTGATGATGAGACTAGAAGAGATCTTAGGAGAAGAAGACTATGCTTCACATGCCAAGAACCATGGGCACGAGGGCATTGATGTACCACAAATGGGAAATTTCACTATATTGAGGTGTTCTCCCATAGTGAGGATGGGGAGCATGAGCGAGGTAATCCACAGGAGGAACTTAGAGAGATAGAGAGTGAACAACCTCAGGAGAGTCAAATGTAACACCCTCCTCCCACATTTACCCAAGTGAACTGGTCCACTAGGGTAAACATGTGACAAGAGGCTACTATGATGTGATTTAACTCCCCATGTATGATTAATGAAGTGGAACCAACAAAACTAAAACAATTTGACCTTCCACACATGTTACAAAACCTTCAGGAGCCAACCAACCCTTCCAGGTCACCAACCCCTGAGTAAACTTGACATTTCAATGATCTAGACCCCTAGCCACTCCCATGATAAGTCATGCACGTGACTGAGGCCTTCAAGTTTCTCTCACAACAAGGGAATTCCAACGAGTGTGGACTTTTTCAACTAGTTTTGAGCCAACAACCGTGGATTTTGTGCCACTTTTTGAGGGCCAGGACTTAGGCCACTACCCATAACTTCATGAAACTTTTAGAAATGATAAATAACATTGAAACAAAGGTAATAATGCAAACACTTGATCAATGACTTGATTGGACCCCTACTAGCCATGAAAGTCATTTCATCAAACATGTCACAAATATGTAATCTATAGGTTATAACAACATATTTGAGTATAGGGGTGTCATACTTATCTAATATTTGTAAAGAAGAATTGTTTCCTTATCACAATAGCTACATTAACATCTATTAGGTCATATATTCCTTGTATAATTCATTTTCAAATCAAAACATGATGAGATCCATACATCTAGTCTATCATAAAACATACTCATAACCAACATATAACCAACATAAATAACAAGGATATAACAACCATAAAATCCACATATAAGTAATCCATTTACACATGAAATACCAAGGAGAAAGAGCTATTACTAATGAATGTAAAAGCCAACCAGGTATAGGACTTCCACAAACCACCAGACCATAAATTCTCTGAACCAAATATTTCTTTTAATTAATCGCTCCTGTGCCATATTCCAAGAATGAATATCAGACTCAAAACCAAACCAAACCAAGTTTCCTCAGGATTTACCACAATCTCCATTGAATCACTAGGTCCTAAACAAGCATAGATGCGAATGGATTTCTCCACCTACACCGTGAGGAAATTTCCTATCTCCTAGTCTCTAGGCTTTACTGTATATCCCACCATAAAATGGTCAAGTATTTCCAAGCCTAATTAAGACTCCACCCTCCAGGATTTACTATATATCCCGCCATACAAAAGTTAAGGATTCTTATGCCTAATCAAGGCTCCACCCTCCAGGATTTACCATATATCCTGTTATTCACTGGTCAAGGATTCTTAGGCCTGATCGAGGGAACACACCTCTAGGCTTTCCCGTATATCCTGTCTTTCATCGGTCAAGGATTTCTAGGCCCATGGAGGCACACAAAATATGGCTTTACGCAATCCCAATATAGTCTAAGGATTCCTAGGCCTTGTGTTATTTCCTTCAGAGACCACCTCTGATCCAGATTTAAACAGGAATGCAACAAATTACAGATATAACCATAAACAAAGAGATGCAGCGGAAATAATACTTCATTTCATTAATGTAAAATACTGAAATATGCTTACAAACAACAATGGAAATAAACCAGCTATGGTGATGGTAGCTTATATCTGAGAAGAGATGTGGCGGCTACATGCCTCTGAACTATGTTACAATGAGGCTCAAAGGTCTATTTATTGTTGAGAAATAATGGAAAACCCTAAACATCCAAAAACCTAACCCTAGAAGATGAAATGCTAAACTGTGGGCCCTGTTTGGGTAAATTGGTACATCAACTTCTTGGGGTTGTAACTTTGGCATATGATCTCCGTTTAACGCGCACAATATCTCGTTAGAGAGATCTATCTGAGAACTACAACTTTGGGAAGAAAAACATGGACCCATGTTTCTCTTGGTTTTCCCAAAAAACGTTATTTAGGGCCTCAAAATGGCTCCGAAAGTTTAGGACCTGAAAAACTGCTAAAAAGAGTAAACTATGCTACAATTAAGGAAACTGAAAAGCTGAAAGAAACAATGGTGGGGGTCCAAGTGGACTTGGCAGGTGGCCACCAATATCCACCTAGATCATTCCTCCCCCCTTAGGAAGCAATGGTCTCCACTGCTTTGAGTTCCTTCATGAGATGAGGAAAATTCTGTTGAACTTGGTCCTTGGTGAGCCACTTGCCCTGGTGAAGGAGTTGGCCTGCTTTGGCAACTCGATACAGTTGGATATTCTATTGGTGAGTGTTGCTGATCTATGTGTCCGTGGTCTAATCACTTGCAGCTTGTTCCATGCAATCTGGATTTAACTCTGTGGGTGTGAGTTGTTCTGCAATGTTGAATGTGTCTAGTAATGATGAAAATTATGGTCGAAGGCAGTTCACATTGAACACTGGGTGCATACCACGAAATGGAGGAATGCTAAGATCAAATGCGTTGTCTCCCATAGCCTTGGTAATGGTGTAAGGACCATATCGAAGTGGTCTGAGTTTCTGATAGGCTCCGGTAAGGCATTCCTTTTGCAAATGCAACCAGACTTTATCGCCCACCTGAAACTTGTGTGGCACCTGATGTTGATCATGTCACAACTTGTACTTGGCATTTGATTTCGCCAGAATGTCATGGACCTACTGGTGAAGATGTTGGATGTGCTCAATGAAGCTAGTTGCCTTATCTATTTCAGACTGGACATGAGTCGAACCTATGTGAGTAGCTGCAAATGGCATGGCAACATCAATGGGACATAGTGGTTGGAATCCCAAGCCCACCTAAAAAGGGCTATGGCTAGTCGAGTTGTGAAGAGCCCAGTTGTAGCTATGCTAAACATAGGGGAGGCTCTCATCCCATGTGCGTGGATGATTTGAGTTGTACGTGTGCAGAATGTGTACGATCATCCTGTTGACAACCTTTATCTAGCCATCAGTTTGAGGATGGAAGGTTGTGGACTTAGTGAGTTTGGTGTCCAGCATCGACCAGAGACTGGACCAAAATGTACCGAGGAACTTGCTGTCCTGATGTGAGATGATAGACTGTGGGATCCCAAAGTGTACCCTCACTTGTTCAAAGAAGAGTTTAACAGTGGCTTTTGCTATGATATTCTTCTTGCAGGCTGCCATAATGGCCATCTTTGAGAACTTGTTGATGACCACAAAAACACAGTCGTTTCCATGCTTAGTGGAAGGAAGGTCTAACATGTAATCCATGGAGATGGATTCCCAAGGTCAACTAGGGGTAGGCAGTGGGGTATAGAGGCCTTGCTTCTTGATGGTCGGTTTGGTAATGACATAGGCAGTGCATGATTTGATTTACTACCCGAAATCCTGTCGAAGATTCAGCCAATAGAAATACTTCTATAGTTTTACCACCATTTTCTCGACCCTGAAATGCCTAGCAGTCCCATTGTAGTGTGCTTTGTAAATCATCTTGGCATGCTCGCTTGAAGGAACACAAAGGTGACCCAGGAGGCATAACAGGGCATCTGAGAGGTGAAAATCTAGAGCATGCTGACCCTCCAAGACTGTCTGGTATGTGTGGCTGAATTTTGGGTCTCTTTTGTAGAGAAGTGGCCAATCCAAAGTCTCGTGCCCATAAGAGTTGAGCACGGTGGTTAACACCATGATTGATGGTCGACTGAGGCAATCTGCAACATTATTGGTGCTATCCTTCTTATACTTGATATTCAAATGGAACTGTTGCAGATATGTTGACCACTTCTGATGGCGATCATTCTGCAATTTCCCTTGGGTGTGTATGAACTACAAGGGCCGATGGTTTGTGTGGATGATTGTGGGTCTGTATGAACTACAATGGAATACATATCTTTGTCATAAGTGGGATACTTCCGGACTGTGTCTAAAAGTGTCTCACTGTGATATGCCACTAGATGCCCATGTTGAGTAAGGACTACCCCAATAGCATAGTCAAAGGCATTCGTCTCAACCTCAAATGGTTGTTGCAAGTCTGGTAATGCGAGCATTGGTGTCGTGTAGAGGCGATCTTTCAACTTTGTGAATGCCTTTTGCTGAGATTCAGACCAAAAGAATTTCGCTTTCGCTCCTCCCTTGGTGACTTGACTCAAGGGCCAAGTGATATGAGAAAATCCCAAGACAAACCTGCGGTAGAAGTTGGCAAGACCTAGAAAGCTACAGAGCTATGTCAGAGTGGTTGGAGATGGCCAATCCCGAATGACTTGGATCTTGGCTAGATCTACATTCACCCCCTATTCATCGATAATGTATCCCAGATACTAAACCTGGGTCATTCCAAAAGTGCATTTATCCAAATTGGCACATAACTTGTGTTCCCGCAGTGTTTGGAGAACCTGTCGGATGTGGTGGAGGTGCTCTTCCCAACTCTGGCTAAAGATCAGGATGTCATCCAAGTATACCACTACAAATGAGTTGGTGAATGGCTGCAAGATGTCATCCATTAGCCTCATGAAGGTTGTGGGAGCATGTGTCAACCCGAAAGGAATAACCAACCATTCGAAAAGGCCCTCCTTGGCTTTTAAGGCAGTATTCCATACATCGAAGGGTTCGATTGGTACCTGGTGATATCCTGACTTCAAATTGATCTTGCTGAAATAGTTTTCCCCTTCAGTTGGTCCAGGGGGTCATTAATCCGTGGGATCGAGTACCTATTATAGAAAATGATCTTATTCAACACTTGATAGTCAATACAGAGTCTCCAAGTCCCATCCTTCTTCTTTACCAACATGATCAGGCTCCCACAGGGCAATGAAATCGGATGAATGTGACCTTTCTGCAGCAGCTCTTGAATATGCCTCTTGATTTCATTGTTCTATAGAATGGAGCACCGATAGATTGTTCCATTGGGCAGTGGCACACCTAGGGTTAGATCGATGGAGTGCTTGACCTGACAGTGCAGTGGAACCCCTGTAGGGGAGGTGAAAATGTCCTCATACTCCTCCATGACCTTGTCCATCTATACTTGTCATGCGGAGGGGCCCTGTCTAGAGGTCATGGCCATTGTCTGCTTCTTTCCTTGAGGGTGTATCATCAGGAAAACAAATTTCCTGCTTTTGGAAATGAGCTTACTGCATTGTTTTGCAGTAATCAAAGAGATGGCAGTAGGTAGTGCTACCTCCAATATCCTGTACAACTTATTTCCCAAAGTACCAATAACAGCACGGGGCCTTGATTCATACACAACATGTCGCTTCCACAAGTATGGTTGTCCTAATAATACATCACAAACTTCAAGGGGAGAAGTGTCACACAATACCTCATCCGTGAAGGGCTTGATTTTGTATGGAAGGCGACACTACTGGCTCACGCGAAGATCCCATCCTTGGTGAAGCCACCCGATGGTGTACGGTTGTGGATGTGCTGTGGTCGGTAAGCCCAATCACTTCACGACATCTACTGAGATGAGGTTATTTTGGCTCCCACTGTCGACAATGAACTATAGCAGGGAGCCCTTTACCCACATCTGGGAGTGGAAAAGACGCTCCTCTTCCTCTGGATCTTCAGGTTCCTCCTTCTGTATCTTCATGGTGGTAATCATAGCATTGGGCTTTGCATCAATAATCTGCTTTCCTTTGTCATTCCCCTTGTCAGGTTTTGACTCAGAGTCAGAACATGCATCTGATTCTAAAACCTTTAGCTCGGCCACAAGTGACTGCTTGGCCTAACACTCACTTGTGTTGTGAGTGGAGATCTTATGGAACTCACACCACTTTCTGTGTCCTTTTTCAGCTTCACAGCATTGTTATTTGCTTGTAGCTTTGGTAGGTTGTTCTGGGCCACCCTACCTTGGCTTTGTCCTTTGTTTTGTGGTTTGGGGGCACCTTTCCCTTGCTTTGGATTTGCAGATCCAAAGTCTCGCTTATTCTGTTTAAACTTTTGCTCGACCTTGACGTCATATTGGTATGCCATGCTGAGCGAGGGGATGTTTAGGAATTCTATCTCTTCCTGGATGTACTTGTGTAGGCAGTTGCGGTATTTGAGTACCAAATTTTGCTCTGAATCCTTGATACCCAACGTTGTGTGAAGGGTATGGAAAATATTGGTAAACTCCAACATGTCTTAGTCCCTCCCCTGCCGCAGCATGGTCCATTTTATGTATTGATCCTCATAGCTTCCGACAGGGTAGTACTGCTCCTTCATGGCATCCCGAAATGAATCCCAAGTGGGTGCGGCTAAAAATAGTGAGCCTGTACTTTCATCCTTCTGCTTGCAGTAGGTTTCCCACCAATCCTTGATGTGGGTGGTTGCTTTGAGAAGAGTGAGAATAATCTTTTCCCGACTGGAAAAATCATGAACAGAAAAATAACCTTTTAGCAAATTTAACCATTTATCGACAACATCTGCGTCTATCTAACCTTCGAATATGGGGATTTCAAAATTAACTTATACCTTAAATGGTGTGGCATTTCCAGAGTAGTTATTGGAAGCCGATGCATCACCCCTGTGTAGTCGTTGAAGGATCTAGGTAAAGTTGTCCATCATCATGTTCTTTTATCGCTCAAGGGCTTCCTCGAGCAAGATTTTGATAGGATCTCCTACCCCCTCATCTTTCTTTTCATCCTCCATGGGAGGTCATCAGGATTTGGGACGTTGGTCTTGCAAAGGTTCGACCAGTTCAAGCCCTAACTCCTTATATCCCGACCTGATTGGGGACCTGGAAAGAAAAAGCAGAGAAAAAGTAGACTGCTATGATACCATTGATCCAAATTTAAACAGGAACACAACAAATTATAGAGATAACCATAGACACAAAGATACAGTGGAAATAATACTTCATTTCATTAACGTAAAATACTAAAATATGCTTACAAACAGTAATGGAAATAAACCAGTTAGGGCGATGGTAACTTATCTCTGAGAAGAGATGTGGAAGCTACATGCCTCTAAACTGTGTTACAATGAGGCTCGAAGGCCTATTTATTGTTGAGAAACAATGGAAAACCCTAAACATCCAAAAACCTAACCGTAGAAGATGAAACACCAAACTGTGGGCCCTGTTTGGGTAAATTGGTACATCAACTTCCCGGGGTCTTAACTTTGGCATGTGATCTTCGTTTTACGTGCACAATATCTCGTTAGAAAGATCTACACAAGAACTACAACTTTGGGAAGAGAAACATGGGTCTATGGACCCATGTTTCTCCCAGGTTTCCCAAAAAGCGTCGTTTAGGGCCTCAAAATGGCTCTGGAAGTTCAAGACCCAAAAAATTGATAAAAATAGTAAACTGTGCTACAATTAAGGAAACCGAAAAGTTGAAAGAAACAATGGTGGGGGTCCAAGTGGACTTGGTAGGTGGCCACCAATATCCACCTGGATCAACCTCACTCAGATTCGAAACCATCCAGAAATTTGGCGTAACCAAATAAAAGAGAACCCATCACACCATGGTTATCTAAAAATGGCAAGACAAGGTTGAAGAACACTATCACACCTTAAAAAACCCATTCTAATGACAACAAGAGAACCAAATACATACATGCATGTACAATGCATGCCAAAGCTAGCAAGGAAATCACACATGCAAATCGATAACTGCAAATAATCCCACAATAGTTGCTAGATGTTTCTCTTCCTTGCTTGAGATTTGATTTCCTTTTCCTTCTTTTTCCCTCCTTTTCTTTCCTTAATCCAATGCTAGAGTGCTTCGAGAATTCTCTAAGTGTCTAAGAGTGAGAGAAAGAATAGAGAGAGCTCCAAAAACTGAATTGAGAAAAGATACCAAATGATCCTCAGAAGCCTTTTTATTAATGAGGCCCATATGTTCTTTAATTTTTCATTATTTTCCTTCATTTTCCTCCTCACATGCAACATGTGACCTTTCACCTTCCTTTTCTCCTAATTTCCACTATTTTCATAAATAAAATATCAATGAATGCCTCATGTCTTTCCAAAGCCTTTGCCATTTCCTTTGCCAATTTCCTCTTAGCCATAAGAAACAAAATGAACACCCACTAGGATATTTTTCCCAACATTCATCTTGTAGTATGTGTCCCATGACCTTGGTTATTATTTTCCCTTTATTAATTTTATTACATGGAATTTTGACCAAGGTTTTTATAGAACCCTCCCCCTTGAGAGAACATGGTCCTCAGTGTTCAATGACAACTACAAACAATAAGACTACTGAAAGCAAAACATACTACCCATGCAGTATTTCCAATGATCAACTTTATGAGAATCAAACCAACATGACAACATAACAACATAACAACATAACAACCATAAGAACATGACACCCATACCACTTATTGGATCTTTATAATACAACTTATGGTGATATTTACATCTATATACATATGTACATATACCAAAAACATTTGTTCAACTAGCGACTAGAGAAGGATACATAGCCCACATTTGATCTACCACCTCCCATGTAGCTTCATCGGGCCCAAAGTGATTCCACTACACTTTAACCTACTTGATTGTTTGGTTCTGAAGCATGAGCATATTTCTCTGCAATATACATTGAAGTTTTGGTTGGAATCTTCCATCTGGATGCACCTACAACATAGACTAGTCAATCACATGATCAAAATATTTAACATACTTCTTAGGCAATGACACATGGAAACCATCATGGAATTTCACTGTTGGAGGAAGTGCAAGTTGATAGGCCACTAGTCCAATCCTTTCAAGAATCTTGAAAGGTCCACAAAACTGAGCTACTAGCTTGGCACATGATCCAATCCCCAAGGAGATCTTCTTCAACTTGATGCAAAAATACACCTATTCCCAAACCTAAAATTCCTTAAACATCTTGTTCCAACCTACATAACTTTTATGCCTATCCTATGATTCCTTTATATTCTTCCTGGTTACCTAGATTTCTTGTTCCATCTCTGCCAACATGTATGGTCCTATCGATACCCTGTTTACTAGATCACTCCAACCAATGGGAGTATTGCAACTCTACCCATACAGTGCCTCGAACAGACTCATCCTCAATGACTCTTGATACTGATTGTATAAGAAAACTCAACCAGCGGAAGGTACTCCTCCCATATCCTCTGCTGATGCATCACATACATCCTCAATATATCCTCCAATATCCTGTTGATCCTCTCTATATTTCCATCCATCTGTGGATGATAAGTTATGCTGAAGACCAACTTTATCCCCAAACCTGCAATCACCTCCTTCCAAAACTTGGAAGTGAACTTAGCATCCCTACTTGACACAATATTTCTTGGAACACAATGTAGCCTCACTACATCTACAATGAATACATGTGCCACACCACTAGTTGAATAAGTAGACTTCACTAGAATGAAGTGTGCTACCTTAGTCAACCTTTCCACCACAACCATGATGAAATCATGTTGTCTAGAGGTTATTAGTAAACTTGTGATGAAATCCATGGAAATGGCCTCCCACTTCCACTCTGGAATCAGAATCAATTGTAGTAGTCCACCTGGATGCTTACATTCTTCTTTCACCTATTAACAGTGTAGAAATTTTGAATAATTTAACACATATTCAACAGAGATTATCCTGATCATGTACTATTGCGGAAAACATACACAATACATAAGCTCCTCTACGTTGATCATCAATATAGCAGCACCAATAACAATAAAACATCAAGAGCATTCACACATTAACAAGTATGTATCCCGGGGAAAGCATCTCGCTAAAAACCCCAACTATCTGTATATTAATGATTGAGTCATGTAACATTACACAGCATAATACTTCTCACAAGTATCTCCACCTCTGTTACACACAATACAGCTCAGATCTGAATCAATCACTGGCTCAAATCTCCTTCGCTGCTTTCCTGCCTCCGCTGCTCAATACCTGCTCAAGAACTGATGATAATTCCAAGGCAGCCACGTATTTTCTTGGCTAAATCACGTGAGAACAAGCTACAATGTGAGAAAACTCATTGGCATACTCAATCCCCTGATTTGTGCAAGATCTGGTGCACAACTATAGTCACAACTGATAGCAATCTGATTCTCTAACACCTGTCCCTGCTGAACAGAACATGCACTGACATGCAACTGAGTTAACTGATGTATTCATTAGTTGTATTATGAGTTAATAACTTGTGAATTAATTAATAACTAATTCACCCAACTCATCTCTAGTCTATTCCCCAGTTAGACTAAATACAACCAGTTTAGCAAAGCTAAACTGAACACAACTCCATCAACTGCACCTCCAGTCCACTAAACTCAACTCACTTGAGTTCTAACTGAAGTCATGCATGCAAACAACTCAACTGACTCATAAGAAAAGCGTATTTCCTTCTGACAGCTGCATGTGCCACCTCTGTAGCTCAAACTAAATTGCTCCAAGAGAATAAGATTAAGTTATAGTCCAAATATTATTGTGAGATAATAATATTTGACTTTTCTATTTTTGACAGCCAGTCTAAAAATAGACTTGATCACTCACACTGTGATCACTCACACTTTCATCAAAAAATAGAAGTCCATCTATTTTTCCCAACTTGATCAATCATCCATAAACAGCAACCTGCAATCCATAGACATGATCCATATGTCTAAAAATAGACATAGTCTAAAAATAGACTTGCGCCAAAAATAGCCTGCGGGCCCACTTAGTGAATGCGACTCTTTTCACTAAGCTCCATCATCTTGTTGCAATCTCAACACTCCCTCTCGACAAGATATGGATTATCAGCAACCCCTATCCTGCCTCGGTGGTACTCGAATTTTCTCCTGGTGAGAGCCTTCGTCAGAATATCGACATCCCGATCCTCCGTTGGAATGTACGAAAGTAACATGATCCTCCGTTGCACACAATCTCTGATATGATGGTACCTGATGTCCTTGCTGCCATATACTCAGCCTCTTGAGCTCCCTACCCAATCTGCATCCATGAAGCCACATAGCTTCACATCATCCAATCCATATCCCGATGTGCCTCTCTTGAGTCTGCACACATGCGACTCTACCAACTGTTGGTAACCAGTGGCCTCCACTACCTCCGCTGAAGTAGCATCCTCCTTCCTCCAACCTCTAGGAAGGAACGCAGTCTTCACATCCATCTGATGAATGTGCCACCCCATCTGTGCCTCTTTGTAGATCCATCTCGAACCTACCACTGATTTCCCCTCCGGTCTTGGGACAATCTCCCATGCACTATTTCTGACAATTGAATCATACTCTTCCACCATGGTGTCTACCCATGCGGGATCCTCCACAGCTTCCTCGAAAGAGGATGGCTCAGTCACAACACACTTGCTCATAAGAGCCATGTATCTAGTGTACCGATTAGGTGATTGTCTCTATCTACGTTGGGCTGTAGGTGGTCCTACAACTTTCTCTGCATCTTGAGCCAGTCGCTCAGCTTCTGTCAAGCGCTTTCGCCCTCTGATGGCTGGCGCTGCTTGAGTGGTCTCTTCCACTCCATGAACCTCATCCTGTGGCTGATCCACGTCCTGAAGCTCATCCTTAGGAACTAATAGCTCCACATCTGCATGTAAGTGTAGCTCCCTCTCAAGTGAACACTTCATGGCTTTCTCCTCCTGAAATTTTATATTTCGCCGCACAACAGTTTTATCACTGTCTGGAAAATACACACGATAGTTCTGGGGTGTATCAGTGTACCCCACAAATATCCCAACCTCAGCGGTCGGCTCCAACTTCTTCCTGGCTTCCTTCGTCACATGCATGTAAATGTTAGCACCAAAAATCCTCAAATGAGAAAGATCAGGCTTCTTACCAGAATAAGCCTCCTCGGGTGTACTCATGCC
>APFE030777819.1:109118-120280 GCA_000404065.3 Pinus taeda
AAATATTATTGTGAGATAATAATATTTGACTTTTCTATTTTTAGCTTGGCAGTCTAAAAATAGACTCCGCCCATATGTCTAAAAATAGAAGTCCATCTATTTTTACCAAAATGACCAATCATCCACAAATAGCATCCTGCAACTCATAGACCATGATCCATATGTCTAAAAATAGACATAGTCTAAAAATAGACTTGCGCCAAAAAATAGCCTGCGGGCCCACTTAGTGAAGGCGACTCTTTTCACTAAGCTCCATCATCTTGTTGCAATCTCAACAAGCATTTCTTGTTGCACACTTTTCAACAAACAGTCCAAAAATTTAGACACAAACACTGCCATGTCCTTCTTCAGATTCGAACAATGATAAAACTTCTTCACTTCTATTAATGTCTTTTGGTATCCTGGGTGACCTGAATACGATTTTGAATGAAACTCTTGCAATATAGTCTTCTTGAGCTCACTAGCATTCAACACATATGTCTTGTCCCTAGATATGACCAAACCATATGTTGTAAGATGATAGTCCACAACCTGACCACCTGTACCCTATTGTAACCTGTGTATAAGATCCATGTACCTGTCATCATGCTGTCCTGCTTGTAAGTTCTGATCATGTAAGTCTATCCCATAAGAACTCATAGCTGCTATGTGATTCACCTGTACTCTCCTTCTAAGAGCGTCTGCAACCCTGTTCTCTTTACCTTTAATGTAATTGATCTTAAAGTCAAACTCAATAATTGTGGCCAACCATCTAGCTTTCCTGTCATTCAAATTTGGTTGGTCAAATAGATACCTCAATCCACTGTGATCACTGATCAATACAAAAATGTTGCAAAGAAGATAGTGTGTCCTCATCTTCAATGCATGGATGATCACTTTAAACTCAAGATCATGTGTTGGATAATTCTCCTCATTCTCATTCAGTTTCCATGACTCATAGCACACTACCTTTCCTTCCTGCATTGTGACTTCACGTAGTCCTCTCTTGAAATCATATGTACACACCACACACACTTTCTCTTGATGTACAATTTTTAACACTGGAGAATTTGTTAACAGCTACTTCAATTTATCAAAACTGGCTGCACATTATTCTATGCACTCAAATTTCTTACCTTGCCTCTGCAGTAATGTAATAGGATATGCAATGTGAGAGAAGTTTCTGATGAACATCCTATAATAACCTACTAACCCCATGAATGATCTTACCTCATCCACATTTATAGAAGCTTCCCACTCCATGATAGCCCTTATCTTCTCTAGATCCACTGTTATGCCTTCCTTGGAAACAACATGCCCCAAGTAATGTACCTTTGTCTAAAAGAAACTACATTTGATAAGCTTGGCATACAACTATTGTTCTCTCAATAATATCAACACTTCTAATAAGTGATCTACATGCTCTTACTCATTTTTAGAATATATCAATATGCCATCATTGAATACAATAACAAACCTGTATAGATAAGGATTCACTACTCTATTCATCAAGCACATAAATGTAGCTAGAGAATTAGTGAAACCAAATGGAACTACAACAAACTAATAATTCCCATACCTAGTCCTAAAAACAGTCTTGTATATGTCCTCTTGCTTGACGTGTACCTGATGATATCCGAATCTCAAGTCAATATTTGAGAACGCTGCTTCTCCCTTCAACTGGTCGAACAAGTCATTAATCATTGGCAACAGATACCTGTTCTTGATGGTCACCTTGTTCAACTTTTTGTAATCAATGCATAGCCTGAGAGTACCATCCTTCTTCTTAAGAAACAACACCAGCTCACCCCAAGGCGATACACTTAACCTAATGTATCCCTTGTTAAGAATTTCCTTCAACTGCAACTTCAAATCTACTAACTCTGGTGTGCTCATCTTGTATGGTGCTTTTGATGTTAGTGCTTCCCCTAGTACCAACTTAATGGACAAGTCCACTTACCTGTGAGGCAACAACTTTGAAATATCTACTGGAAATACATCCTAAAGGCTAAAACTACTGCAAGATCGGATACCTTCTCAATACCTCTACATCCTCAACATCCTTACCTTTATCACTAGAATATTCATTGCAAATAACACACACCATTTTCTGCGACTGTGCTTTTCTTGCATATATGTCACCATTCTTACTGATGTTTCCTTCTTCTTACCTTGCAAGATTCTTTGTTCTCCATTTTCATCTAAATACTCAATGGCCTTGTCATAACAATCCACTTTGGTTCTATGAAGATACAACTAATCCATGCCCAAAATCATACTATATGATCCCAATGGCAATACATTTAGATGTGTTCAGGTAGGCATACCATTCAACTCGAATGCATAATCTATTATCCAATGATATACTCTCTTCTTTGTACGTATAGCCAGCTGCACTAACCAGGATTCTGCATGCACTTGTTTATTCAAACCACGCATATCTAGCAGGTCAGGACTAACATAACTATAATTATATCATAGTTCAATCAAAATGGAAGCAAATTGATCACAATGCTTACCGTCCATCTCGATAACAATTGTCTAGTGATATGCCTACTTGTTATCTAGCATCACATAAATCCGTGGAATGCTCTGCCAACATTTCCAATTGTCTATGCTTCTTGTGCATTGTAAATATTAGTCCTACCACCCTAATTCTATGGAAAATCCCTCTTAATATTCTCCTTACCACATGTCCAACACTACAACCATCCTATACCATCACATTTATTCTTATCCCCTCCAGGATATGACCCATGTCCCTGTCTAACTACATTGAACTTCTTATTAGGTGTAACATTTTCTTTCTCACCTACATCATAAGGCCTTCTTCTTTGCTACTGTCATTTACCTTTATATTTGTCTTTTCCTTTCCACCCTTGCTGAGATTCTATCTTGCACTTTGACTACTCATTACAATGCTTCAGTTTCAGAATAACTTCTTTAAGTAATCGAGGCTCATCATACTAAATTCAATCTCTAAATGAAAATGGAAATCCACTAAAAAATATCTGAATTTGAACCTTCTTATCTTTAAGATATAGTACATACCTCAATAACTTCAGAAATTTGGTCGTTTACTTCTCATCTCTCATCGATCCCATCTTTAGCTCATAGAACTCCTTGGATTTTCTTTCATAGTACCTATCTGACAAGTATTTCTTCCTGAAGAGTATCTTGAATTCATGCCAACTCAAGACTTATGTCCTGATGTCTCTAACTCACTTCACATCTTCCCACCAAATGTTTGCTTTCCCTTTGAGGCTGAAAATAGCTATTCTGGCCTTCATATTCTTTGTGTACTCATGCAACTCAAATAATTTCTTCATCCCAAGTATCCATGCTTCGTCATTCTCCAACTTCTTCAAATCTCCCTCAAAGGTAGGTGGCTTTGCTTTCTTGAACTCATTTGGAAAATATCCCCTATCACTCCTCATGTAAGGATGATAACAATGACGATCATAGTGTCGGTCAAAACTAGAAATGGAATAGAACCTATGTCCATCACCCCTTTTATCTGGAGTATCCAAAAGCCTACCATCTCTAATCGTTTCATCTCTATCTGACTTGTGCCCACCATGAGACGTACTTCCATATGACCCATTTGTCCTATCCTCCTACCCATGGCTAATTTGAAGTGGTCCTTGTCTCTGCAATTCTAAAAAACTTTGAAGGATGGTTGCATTGAATTCTGCTTATTTCTCCTATTCTTGAATGATCCTATAATTATATGCCTTGAAACTCCTTATTTCTACCTTCAAGCTTCTCAATGTGTCTCCTAAGTCAGAAGAATCCCAACACCACACTGCTCATCTGACCCATAGGGAGAATCTCGTGAACTATAGTCTACCATTTTGCTAGTCATATTTGATCTCTTTCTTGCAAGTACACCATGTCAGCTAAAACCAAAACATAACATAATTAACATACCTCAGTATATTTCAAGGGAGGATATCTCATCTGCAAGATCAACGATATTAGCATGACACATGTATAATCATAATCACATCATCATATATCATCAGTTTCACCACTATCCAATTATCAATGCATGACCATACCAGCCACATACCATGACCTCATTCATGACAACTACAATCATATAAATGTATGCATAACAATATATAAGCACTGACATGCATAACTAATGCATGAACGACATATACTCATGGTGACCACATCCAAAAACACACTACGCACTTTCACATGGTGACACCACTACAACCATGGCCACCACAATGCATACACAACAATTATATAGAGAACAAGCATAGAGAACACATATATGCAACCGACATGAATGCATGACCAACACACTACCTATCCAGTCTAAGGAGTGAACCATGCTTTGATACCACTTTGTAACACCTTCCTCCCACATTTACCCAAGTTAACTGGTCCACTTGAGTAAAAATGTGATGAGAGGATAGTATAATGTGATTCAAATCCCCATGTATAGTTAAGGAAGTGGAACCAACAAAACTGAACCACTCTTACCTTCCACACATGCTACAAAACCTTTGGGAGCCAACCAACCCCTTCCAGGTCACCAACCCCTGAGGCAACTTGACATTTCACTGATCTAGACCCCCAACCACTCCCATGACAAGCCATGCATGCAACTGAGGCCTTCCAATTTCTCTCATAGCAAGGGCATGCCAATGACTATGTACTTTTTCATCTAGTTCTGAGCCAACAACTATGGATTTTGTGACACTTTTTCAAGGCAAGGACTCAGACCATTGCCCAGAACTTCATGAAACTTTAAGAAATGATAAATACCATTGAAACAAAGGTACTAATGCAAGAACTTGATCAGTGACTTAAATGGAGCCCTACTAGCCATGACAGGGTTTTTCGTCAAACATGACACAAATGTGTAATCTACAGGTCATAACAATAGATTTGGGCATAGGGTTCTCATACTTATCTGAGATTCGTAAAGAAGCATTGTTGCCTTATCATAATAGCTACATTAACATCTATTAGGTCATATATTCATTGTACATTCATTTTAAAATCAAAACATGATGAGAGCCATACATCAAGTCTTCCATTAAACATACTCATACCCAACATATAACCAACATAAATAAAAAGGATATAACAGCCATAAAATCCACATATAAGCTAGTACATTTACACATGAAATACCAAAGAGAAAGATATCTTATTAATGAATGCAAAAGCCAACCAGATATGGGACTTCCATGAACCACCCAACCATTGATTGGTTGAAACAAATATTTCTTTCATCCAATCACCCTCGTGCCATATTCCAAGCATGAATGTGAGACTCAAAACCAAACCAAACCATGTTTCCTCAAGATTTACCACAATCCCCACTGGATCACTAGGGCCTAAACAAGCATGGATGCCACCGGATTTCTCCACCTACACAGTGAGGAATTTTCTAGTCTCCTAGTCTATATGATTTACTGTATATCCTGCCATTCACCAGTTGAGGATTCCTAGGCCCACCAAGGCACATAAAATTTGGCTTTACTGCAATACTATTCTGGTACAAGGATTCCTAGGCCTCGTGTTCTTTCTTTCAGAGATCACCCCACTCAATTTCGAAACCATCCGATAATCCAAATTAACCAAATAAAAGAGAACCCATCACCATGGCTATCTGGAAATGACAAGGAAAGGCTGAAGAACAGTGTCACACTTGGGAAAAACCCATGCTAATGACAACAAGAGAACCAAATACACATGCATGTACCATGCATGTCAAAGCTAGCAAGGAAATCACACATGCAAATCGATACCTGCAAATAATCCTGTTATAGCTGCTAGATGTGGATCTTCCTTACTTGATGTTTGATTTCCTTTCCCTTCTTTGTCCTTCCTTTGCTTTTGTTAATGCAATTCTAGAGTGCTCCAAGAATAATCTAAGTGTCCAAGAGTGAGGGAGAGAGAATAGAGAGAGCTCCAAAAACAGAATTGGAAAAAGGTACCAACTAATCCTCAGAAGCCTTTTTTATAAATGAGGCCTCTATTTTATTGAAATTTATATTATTTTCCTTCATTTTTCTCGCCACATGCAATATGTGACCTTTCACCTTCCTTTTCTCCTAATTTCCATTATTTTCATAAATAAAATTCCAATTAATTCCTCATGCCTTTCCAAAGCCTTTGCTGCTTCCTTTGCCATTTTCCTCTTAGCCATAATAAACCAAATGAACACTGATTAGGATGTTTTACCCAACATTCAACTTGGAATAATCCCATGACCTTGGTTATTGCTTTTCCTTTATTAACTTTTTTACACGGAATTTTGACCAGGGTTGTTACATGAAAAGAGAAGTATCATTGCTACACTCACATGCATTCCTTGATATCTCACTCTTAGGATTCGAGGGACTATACAGGGGCAAAAGGTAACATTTTTGGTTGATGTTGGGGGCACCCACAATTTTATTGATGTAGGATATGTATCTAGGAGAGGTTTAGACACCACGGGGTTTGAAAGGTTCTCCATAGCCATACCATGAATCAAATTCATACAGTGCAACTGGATGATCCCCAAAATGATCTCGATGATGGGGAACTACACTGTCACATATGAATTAATTGTGACTAATTTTAATGAAAATAATGTAGTTTTGGGAGTTCAATGGCTTATCTCTATTGTGTGATACACCACTAATTAAAAGCAAATGGAGATGAAGTTTATGAAGGATGGAAAGAAGTGGCGCTAAGGGGCATGCACACCTATCCTCCCAAGGCAGTGACATCAAATAAGATGGAGGAAATGTTTCAACATGGAGATATTGAGTGGGCAATGGAGTGAAAATTTTCAAAGAATAAGTTGGAATATCAACATCAATGGTATCTAATAGACATTTTAGCTTTATTATATAAATATCAAAAGGTGTTTGGGGATATTCCACGAGGGAGGCCACCTGATAGGGAATTCAAGCATATCATTGAGCTAGATGAAGGGGTCTAGGAAATTATAACCACTACATATAGGAACCCTAAATCATATAAATATGATATCGATAAGACCATTAAGGATTTTCTTGCACTAGGCTAAATACGCCCCATTTCTACCCCATTTTCCTCATCAGTGATTTTAGTCAAGAAGAAGGATGGGTCCATGATGATGTGTATCGATTACATGGAATTGAATAAGAAGACCATAGAAAATAAATATCTAATTCCTTTAATTGATGAGTTGATGGATGCATTAAAAGGGTCTAGACATTTTTCCAATATTGATCTATGTTTAGGATACCACGAGATTAGAGTTAGGGAGCAGGATATTCAAAAAACAACCTTCAGATGTCACTATGACCATTATGAGTTTTATGGTTATGAATTTTTCATTGACCAACATGTCTACTACTTTTCAGTCTTGTATGAACTATGAGTTCAACTAACAGTTATTCAAGTACATGTTATTTTTCTTTGATGACATTCTGATATACAATAGAACATGGGAGGAACATTTTCAACACTTGGAAGAGGTGTTGAGTATATTAGAAGAACGATAATTTTATGCCATTTTTTCCAAGTGTGAGTTTGGTCCAATTGAGATGTCTATTTAGGACATGTGATTGGTGGAGAAGGGTTGCAAGTGAATTAGGAGAATATTTAGGCCATCATTGATTGGTCAACTCCCAATAATGAGACGATGTTGAGAGTATTCTTGGGTATCTATACTTACTGTTAACCTTGTTGGAAAATGGCCCAAATATGGATCCAAATATGCTCTTGAAGTCTTCAAAATATTCTTAAGGATCATTCAAATTCAAAACCATCGCATGCCAAGAGCCCTTGGAAGGGTAGAAAAACATTATCGAGAGGCTAAAACACATTAAAGCAGTAAAAAAACCAAGTATCAGAGGCTTAAATTGAGCAATGCACAACAGCCGTTAGATCTGGCCGATCAATGGCCCAAATCTAAGCGGAAAATCGCAATCGGCACTGCAGAGAGGATGACTTAAGGATGGGCGCAAGACACCCCCAATCAGTGATCTCCGATGATTAGATCGGTGGGTCACAATCGGCTGAGGCAGGCCAGCGGAATAAGCAGGGACCAAGTGGATATGTGATTGCGATCAACGATGCAACGTGGACCGTTGATCAAGCAACACAGATCAATGGCCCACATCACGTCGCAAGATCGCTATCGGAAGTACAAGGAGTGTAATACGTAAGGGCCCTAGGCATGAGAAATAAGCGATTATGATAACATCACATTGCTATATCACAATGGATCAACACCAAGGGGCGGAGCCTTTACACCTTCATATGTGTGATGCGATGATGTGGACCCGATGGTATTCTAAGTATTATTTGATAATATTTGAGGTTAGCAGAAAGTCCAGTTTCAATGCATTTTTGTGTGTTTTCATTATATAATGAAATACAAAGGGAGCCTTGGGAAGTGACGATGCGATAGGTCCCGGACCCAAAAGGGTTAGGGAATGAAATATATAATATTTCAGGTCCGTAAGGAAGCCAATTTTTAATGCATTTTCAATGTATTTTGTTGTTTAACAAAATACAAAGGGAACATGGGAGCAGCGCCGATGCGACATTATTTCGGGTTTATTAAGGTGGTTGAACATCATTTCAAGTCCGATAAAGTGGGATTTTCACATTTTACTGTATTTTCCAATATAAAGGGAAAACCGCAATACTGACAGGATTTTGGGAGAGACAAATGTGATAAGTGGTTTAGGTCGAGCTCTGCCTGATGCCATACAACGGCCACCACGTGTTCAGGATAAGGAGAGAGAAATCCACCCTCATCGGGTGGTTAACTTCAGTACAAAAGAGCAACCCGAAATGGATCACAACCATTGGATCTAAAAATATCAGATCAACGGTGGAGATGTGATATCACTACAAAAGTGGACCCAATAGGAAGATAGGCCATGATTAAGGAATTTTTAAGTCTGGAAGAACAGAGCTTGGTAGGATTTTTACAGTGTTGTTGTGTTCTCTGTGTTAAATAAAAAATAGTCATTATAAACGTCTAAAAGATCACTGAGGCCTGAAGACCCAATATATCACATAACAGAGGCCAGGAGAGACAGAGGCCAAGAAGTAGTCATGGAGCAGCACAACGCAACATAGCACACATAGAACATCCAAACAAACAGAATGGTCATGGAGAAGACAGATCCAGTTTTGATGATAGACAAAGTCGAGGCACTTTTTCAGTTGTAATCATCTATATGGCGACTCTACTGAAGGACGAACCTCTTAGCGACTCCACTTCATAGTTCTGGCTCAATTTGTGAGCCATACTCAAAGAAATCCTTAGAAATCACAAGCTGACCTAGTATCTAACCCTGAAAAATTCATCAAAGAAAGAAAAGTATTGCAGAAAGGAGCATCAGGTTCAGGTAAACCTAAATAATCTTCTATATCTCTTCAAGAAAATCCTGAAATAGAACAAATACATGTTGAGAGCATAGCATCTAATACTAGCAGTGAAGAAAAACTCTCAGAGATTCATAAAGCTCCTTATTCTTTAGGTTCTCCTTTTATTGTAAGCCCAAAGGAAACCTCACCTCTCATCCATCATACTCCTTTAGTCTTGTCAGTCACTCCTCAACCCTCTATCATTCAGATTACCAGTACTTTTATAGCCACCACAGCTATGGCAGGTCCACAAGCACCCACCAAAATGGAAAGAATCATAGGTGCTAGGTATGGACCTCTAATACTACCCACTCCTTTGAATGCCATGCCTAGTGGAGCATATAAGAAATATAGGCCTAAATTCACTGGGACTAAAGGTGTCACAGCTGAGGAACATCTTGAGTCATTCTATAACTATGTTGATAACCTAGACATTAGTGAAGATGATGTCTGGATGAGAGTCTTTGTCCAAAGCCTAGATGGAGAGGCTAGAAAATGGTTCAAAGAACTGGCTTCAAGATCTATAATAGATATTGAAGCTTTAGATGATGCATTCCTAAAGCATTGGGGGGATAATAAGGATCTCCTCTACTACCACACTGAGTTTGGGAACTTAAAGAGGGAAAATGGTGAATTGTTGTCTGATTTTAATAAGAGGTTTAACTGCATGTACAACAAGATACTAGCTGAAGTAAAACCCAACACTACCTCTGCTAAAGTCACCTATGCCAGTGCTTTTGATTATGACTTCTACCTACTATTGAGGGAGAGGCGATGTGCTACTTTGGCTGATATGCAGGATGCAACCTTGGAAGTAGAATCAAACATCATGGCTACAGAGAAACTCAAGAGAAATGTTGATAGAAGAAGAAAGATGGGTGAGTCTTCATCATCTTCAGATCCCAAGATAGATAAAATGACCAAAATGTTAGAGTCATTAGCCTTTGAAATCTCCAAATTAAAGGTTGAGCAACACCCTGGGAAAGGAACAGTTCCTAATACCTTTGCTCCTAGAAATCCAAATCCAAATCCATATAGAAGAACTAATGAGCAGTTGCAGATTTTGCAAAGAAGCAAAGATTCCGCTGAAGACCAAAGGGTGAAGACCCCTGTTATCAGGAAATCTAGTGTCTATGTAGAGCTACTAGTCCCACTAAGATGGGTAGCTATCTTACAAACAAACAGATTAAAGTTACTTTCATTTTCCTTTACGAGAAGTAGATAGGAGAGGAGCAAAGAATACCAACCCCAATCTTTCGCTTGGTTTTCTACTTGTTCCTTCTCTGCTTTGATGGATCTTTGCCGCTCCTCCCTTGACCACTTCACTTCAAAGAGTACCTATAAAGTCATAGCAGCATAATACCTTCAAAGTGCAAAGATCTACAATCATTAACAATATAGGACCAGATATATATTGACCACACATATGCATATATTAGCAAATATACAAGAATGTGGAGGAAAACTTGAATAGATTTATTGATATAGATATTAGAAGAGAGGATTACAGCCCATTGATCTGACCCAGCGTCATCCTCCTAGCATGAAAGCCCTTCTTCACCTCATGAAAAGCTTAGATCACCCAACACTATGATATTCCACCAAGAATCCAACAACACTTCCTTACAAGATACAAGATTCCAGCCTCTTGGATCTTTGGGATGAGGGATCCATATATAGAGGATTGTAGGGGGGTGAGTCAGCTTCTGGGATTTTGATTAGTGTCTTCTCTCTGATAGTTCTTGATTCCACTTGGAGATTGATGATCTCTTACTCATCCCTGGGCGAATTCAGAG
>APFE030777819.1:120606-131702 GCA_000404065.3 Pinus taeda
GAACTTCTAGGAGATGATGTAATCAACTGACCTTGTTCCTTTAGGGTATGAAACAACACTTTTAGGGACTTAGAAGCCCTTGGTTTATGGACATATGTGATTGGGGTTGCAGTCCCAAAATATGTCTATAATAGTTGCCCCCTAAAGCACGAGGTCGTAGATCTTTGATGTCGGGTGAAATGCTTTATCATGAGGATCCGAGGTTTTTTGAACTAGAAGGCAACCTGTAATAAGATACAATACAATACATTATCTTCATAACATTTTCATGATCTAGCCGAGGTGGGCATTCCCATGCTCAGCTTTATAAATTCATTTTCATGTACATAGGACAAACAACCATCTGTGTGGCAGATTGATGATTCTGATAGAGCCATCATCCTTTGATTTGGATGATCATCTGTGTAGCAATGATGTACATTTGATGTCTTTATTTTCCTGAATATATCACAGTCCGGATGGATGAAACTAGATCCAGGGTCTTCAAATTCATCAAATGTTCACCCGGAGTAAAAGTCGATCCATGTGAAAAATGTTCTGGAGTCGAACATGGAAAGACATCGCCTTATTACCAACCAATGATGTAAGATATTAACAGGCGCGAGAGGAATCACCGATAATGATGATGACCCTCAAGGTACTACAGTACAATTCGCGTGGTGTGAAAATGGGACTTGGTGTCGAACACCATGCAAAATCTTTCGGTCAAAGGCCATTGATGTAAACCTGTTGTCGGAAGTGAGAAACTTGCGGTTGAGGCATGCGAGCTTCAAAGTACTGAACGGGTTGTTCCTAGGTCGACTTCTTGGATAAAGAGCTATTATCGACAATAAGTGACCCATCATAGGAAGGCCTTAATGAATCCAAAATCTACGACATGGAACAGAGCAAATGATTTTGTGGATGTGAAAACGATATGATAATACAGGGTTCAAGGTGGCGGTCATGAAAGGATGAAGCATGAAGGTATTGCAGTGGGTGAGACACAAGCTGGGTTGGTGGATTCTCTGATTGACTTCTCTTGAACATATTGGCAACACTGAAATGGATTGGTAGCGTTAACCCCAAAGATGGATGGTACGATGGACCAATGGTAGTATGACCGGTGAACGAAATAACCCAACCCGACTCAATCATGGTGATGGAGTGAAAGTGTCATGTTCAAGAGCGACTTGCTACCAATAAAGTTTCTTCAAGTTTTCTTCCCAATTTTCCCCAGTCATTGCTGACCAGTACCTCTTTATTTTTATCAAGCTTGAGGAGGATAACATATGCTTGTCCTATAATTTTCCCTTCGGGTAAACCCGTTGCTATGTTTTAATGAGCCTAGTGACAGTGAAACTTGTTCTTGTCCCTATGGACAAGTTTGTTGCTATTGGTTTTAATGAGTTTAACGACAAAGACAACTTGGTCCTTTTTCAATTTTAGAGATTCTGAAAAGGGACAGAAAGGAAACTCCAGTAATCCTTTTTCGTCATATAATCTCTTAAGTCCGAAAAAGTATAAAATAATATGAAAGGGATGAATTTTCGATAGTTTTAACGAGCCGAACAAAACAAGCACTCGATCTTTTTGTGTAATAATCCCTCAAGTACAAAAAAGATTAAAATCTATATGAGGGATAGCACTTCTAGTAGCTTTAACGAGCTGGAGAGGCCAATCGCTCGACAATCTTTTCATATTTTATGAGTCAGATGAAAAGAGCTTAAAGGAGACTCGTTTTTGAGGAACGAGTGATATTTTTGGGTAGTTGCTAATTCCAGGTAAGGTATGGAATTTTCCAATCACGGTAGTGTTACAAGGATGGCTAACAGAATCACTCGTCACAACTATTCCTCAAAAGGGTAAAAAATCAAATGGAGGCATATGATCGGCTAAAACAGAGTGGAGGTGATGGTAAGAACATGACCAGGGCTCAAAAAGCTGATGATAATGATTTTGCAATGGTTATTTACCGGAGGTTGTTTCATTTTTTAATGAGCTTAAACTGTGGGGGAACATTTTCTCATTGCTTAGGTTTAATTTTTAACGAGCTTGAACTTCGCATAAAAACTGCTCATGCCAGTCGTATGATAAGGATGTCTCATCGATAGATTCCATTTTTGTGGAGCTTGCACCAGTCCAAGCTTTGCTCCGTATCCTTTCATTATGCAAGCTAGGAACGAACAATCCTATGAGTTTAAAGGGTTGAGAATCTACAAACTAAGAAAATAAATGGTCGCTCTTCACTTGCATGCAAAAAGGTTTGCATGCCCCCAGGTATAGTGAAATAGAGTTTCCAGGCTACCATATAGAAGTTCTCGCATTTGCAAGATAGTTTCCATCCGCGTAGCAAACAGAACACTTCCCGGCTTAGTCCATTTGGACAAAGGTGATTCTAGCTCCAACCACCTAACCTTGACGAGGGAATCTTATTCCGGTCTAATCCCATCTTCCTAAATGGATGGGTGTTAGACTAGTCATATATCCTTCATGGAAACATACCCTATACCCAAGGTTTCCCTGTTGAGTAGACCAGGGTGCATGCCCCCTGGGTTTCAGCCATGGCCACCGAATTACTTGCGTTATTTAGCTGGACAAACTGGAGATTGATGAGACATTCCTTGCATGAAAAGACCAGTTAGGGATGGTACTTGACTATTAGCTATGTGTGAGCTGGGGAATGAAAGCTGGTCTACGAGCTGGACCACTATGCCTTCATGCGGAAAACACATTACTCGAAAGACTGAAGAGACAATGGCTCCCATGCTATAAATATAGTCATGCCCAAGGAGTAGATTATAATCTAAAGGTCCTTGGACTACCATTACGTTTAGATACACGTTTTTCCTTCTTAAAGTTATAGTCAAACTCGGAAGGATCCCTAATGGTCAACTAGTTCCTTTATCGAAGCTTGTTAGATTTCGCATCTTAGGCAGAAGCGATGGCGAACCAAGCACTTTCCAAGCAGTTGAGGAAAGGATACTCACAGAAGCCCCTTCATCTATGATGGTACCGACCATGACTATTCTGTAAGCTTGTATAATGATTCAGAATGGTACATTAGATGGTAAACGGGGTTTGCCTAGTATATTTCAATCGAAGGAAACGACTAGGTTGCTCGGAGGTGGGATCGAATAAATGGTCAGATATGACCCTGACGAACTTCCTTCTTGCGGTAAAGGAACGGGTAGATTGCCCCCATGTTCATCAAAGTCTGTGTTTATGAAAAGAATTTGAATAGTGTCGTTCTCATTCTCTTCGGTGATTGTATCATCTGAAGATGGACCTTCCGAAGACAGGACTAGGTCAATTGCCACCTTAACCTTTTGACTTTCGTCTGGTGTGGATTCAGAGGGTTTATCTTCAATGATAAATGTTTTGACCGACCACAAAGTTGTGTCAGTCGGATTTTCAACTAGCGATGGACTTAGCAAGAGTTTCTTGTACCCAGGAGGAAGCCATAGCGGTGAAGCAGGATGGTTATCCAAGACTCTTTTAGCTTTGTCCAGGAAGGGACAATGGTGGATGGCATGCTTGCCTTCACACAGTTTGCAAGGAAATTTACATTTTCCTTTCTATCCAGAGAATTCGTTTTCACTAGTTGACGGTGTACTCTCAACATGATCGTCAGAGGTTGATGACACTGGATTGTGCAAACAAGGGGACCAATCCCTTAAGATCTGAGGGATGCAAGGTCAATCACGATGATAGTGGTCCCCTTTGCAAATGACACATGGAGATTTCGGTTTGGATGGTGCAGTGTATGGATTTTCGCTAGATGATGCATAGTTATCCCTTTTTTCCTTTGGCTCCTTCTTTTTCTTCTTCTTCTCCTTCCATTTCTTCTTCTTCTTAGTTACTTGGTCTTTAGCTTTACCAGCTTTACCAAGCGAAGAGGAAGGAGGGGAGGGAGAAACAAGCGAAGCAGAAGGTTGGGGGGTAACTCTAGTATCATCTAGTTGCTAACTTGATTGCTTAGGAATCATGGCGGTTTGAACAACAGAGGTCGAGAAGAGCCATATTGGCAAGCCGATTGTCAGTCCTGGGAGGGACAATGTGGCCATATGAGGTGCACCAACATCTCCCTAAGAGGAGAAAGGACTAGGATTTTCCCCAAGGGAAAATCCTTGGTTGGCGGACTCCATTTTTCTCAACCTAAGACCAACAAGGGAACAATGACATTATTCCAATTAAAATAAATTTTAGACACTTTGACACAACTTTCTTTTTCAATTTTTAAGAGTCGAGAAAAAGCTAAAGATGACTCTAGTCACCTTCAATTTTTAATGAGCCTGAAGTGATAAGTGCTCAGATGGACCTTTTCCTTTAAGGAGTCTGAAAAGGAATGAAAGAGACTACTCTGGAAATCTAGATAGAGGGATTACCAAACCAATCGCAAAACTACAGAATACATTTTACGGTACGGCAGTCAATCTTCCCAAATGTTGTGTTCAGTGCATTGTGATCGATAGGGCGGCAGACACGACTTCCTAAGGATAAAGGATATAGCCTATTGTGGTCTCCCAATATATACTTGATGATACGTGGGATCACAAGTTTGTATTGGCACTTGTTTTCTCAAAGAGGAGGAATCACCCAACCAACAATGAAAGCAATAGTTACCAGGCTTTACGACGCCGGAATACATCTCTAGACTAGACTTCTAAATGTTGTGCGTTAGGTTCCAAAGCGTTTTTATGTTGATTGAATTTATTTTACAGTTGATCTTTCTTAAGAAGTTTTCCTTTCAGGTTCACCACATTATGTAGATATACAATTCCTAAAATGTAACCTAAGATGATAAACAATCGTTTAATCTTATTTTTGCAATGAAAATCCTAGCTACTAAGGAAAGAGAAATGAGATTCTTTCAACATAGAGCAGAGAGCACACACTAGATGCACTGTCCTAAATCAAACCAACAAGTAGTCTAAATGCAAATGCACATGCATGTATTCGTTTTCCACTTTCTTAATGTGTGAATGACAGAAAGAATGCTAAGTACAAATCTGAATCATTTCAAGCGACAATACTAACGATTTTCTTTCAAAAAATGAAAGGAAGATAATGACGACACTTTGCGATTTTGAATTGAAAACTGCTTTCGACACTTGAAAAACCACTAATTAAAATCAAATACAAGAGTAATAGTATAATCAACCATAAAAAACAATAGGATTCTTTTCTTTGACTGAAAATGATACTTGCGACACTTCCAAATAAAAAAACAACAGTTTGATTACACTACTTTGTAAAGGAGAACTGTAAATGGTGAACAATACATAAAAAACATTTACAGTTCTTTGTACTATGGAGGCTGGATCATGCAAAGGAAGGGGGTTTCTACAGTGGTATACTAATCACAGACAACAAAACTCCTGAATAAAGCTGAAGAGAGTGAATAAAAAACCAAAATATGGAAGCAGAAGAGGTCTTATCTAATCATCGCACCTATAACATAGGGAAAGAGTGATGCATCTCACCTACTGCACACGGGATGTGTGATGCATCCAGATTCCCAAGAGGAGAAGGTGCGATGGTCTAGGGATGAGACTTCAACTAGGTTCTTGGTCACAGTTTGCAGCTCAGTTCGGGGATTTAAGCCGAGCAAATCATAGTCAGTAATTGCAAATTAGAGGGGCTGATCTAATGAGGCTACTTGAGCCACCACCAAGGCAATTAGGATGTTTGCAAATCAATTGTTCAATTTATAAACAAAACCCAGAGATAGACTGAAGCATCATTGATCTACTTTTCACTTGCATAGAAAATGCAGTTCGAAGGCTAGCTGGCTTGACTTCAGCTCCATCTGTAAGTTTATAAAGCAAACAAATATAGACAAGCAAACAAGTTACTCGCTCCCCAGTGGAGTCGCTATTTTGTTATCAGGAAATCTAGTGTCTATGCAAAGCTGCTAGTCCCACTAAGACATGTAGCTATCTTAGAAACAAACAGATTAAAGTTACTTTCATTTTCCTTTACAAGAAGTAGATAGGAGAGGAGCAAAGAATACCAACCTCAATCTTTCACTTGGTTTTCTGCTTGTTCCTTCTCCGCTTTGATGGATCTTTGCCACTCCTCCCTTGACCACTTCACTTCAAAGAGTACCTGTAAATTCAAAGCAGCATAATACCTTCAAAGTGCAGTGATCTACAATCATAAGCAATATAGGACCAGATATATATTGACCACACATTGCATATATTAGCAAACATACAAGAATGTGGAGGAAAACTTGAATAGCTTTATTGATATAGAGATTAGAAGAGAGGATTACAACCCATTGATCTGACCCATCGTCATCCTCCTAGCATGAAATCCCTTCTTCACCTCATGAAAAGCTTAGATCACCCAACACTATGATATTCCACCAAGAATCCAACAACACTTCCTTACAAGGTACAAGATTCCAGCCTCTTGGATCTTTGGGATGAGGGATCCATATATAGATGATTGCAGGGGGGGTGAGTCAGCTTCTGGGATTTTGATTAGTGTCTTCTCTCTAATAGTCCTTGATTCCACTTGGAGATTGATGATCTCTTACTCATCCCTGGGTGAATTCAGAGAGTCAAGTGTCACAGGAGAAGTTTCTGGAAGATTCCATGATCATCCACCTTGCAAACTATCTTTACCATTTGTCTACTCTCGCCCATCACACCCTACAAAAGAGATTTTCAGTATGCATCACACTTTTTGCACTGAGCAGGTGAGATGCATTGCACCCTCTACACTGAGCAGTCTGTATGGTCCAGTTTTGACCAGTTCTGAGCAGTTTTCTGTGGAGAACTTATGGGAGATGATGTAATCAGCTGACCTTGTTCCTTTAGGGTATGAAAAAAGAATTTTAGGGACTTAGAAGCCCTTGGTTTATGGACATATGTGATTGGGGTTGCAGTGCCCAGATATGTCTATAACAACCCCTTTCCAAAATGTAGTCATGGAAGAAGAGCAGTTTGAAGAAGATGATGAGATCCATTGTTTGGAAGACAAAGGCAATGCCTCCTTTTTTATGTCAACTGACTATGAAAAGTCATTATTCAATGACCAGATTAACCAAGAATGGGATGGCAAAGTTGTTCTTCAAACTGAAGATCAGCACAGATATAATCTAAGGTTGAAGATGGATAATGCCAAGGAAACTCATGTTTAAAGAGCTGTTGTCCCTGCAGTACAACAAGCTAAAATCCAGAAGCGACCAGTAGTTGATCCTATCATCCTTAAAGCTCCAACTCATGAGGTAAGGGGCCTTGACAAGTCTCCTTCTCCTTTTAGTTTTCAATCAGAAATTCAGAAGCTAAGAAAACCTATGCCTCTGATTGAACTAGTGAAGAATGAGTCCTTAAAAAGATCCATCCTTGAGGCCCTTGAGCCTAAAGCCATCCAAGCCTCCACTGACTATGTAAATCTACAAGATGATAATCTAACTGTTATTCTCAGCCCAATGATTGAAAATTGTGAAGACAGCTCCCCATCGTTCTATGTCTCTCTGACTATTCATGATAAAATCCTTCATAACTGCCTTCTGGACACTGCATCCAGCCATAATCTAATGCCCAAGGCTATCATGGATGAGCTAGATCTTGACATTCCCAAGCCTTATCATGACCTATTTTCTTTTGACTCTAGAAAAGTGAAATGCCTGGGATTAATCAAGGACCTAGCCATCACTTTGTCTCAGCTACCCATGAAGAGCATGATGATGGATATTGTGGTAGCAAATGTACCCCCCAAGTTTGGTATGTTACTTTCCAGAGGTTGGATCAAGAGATTAGGTGGATCATTACAAAATGATCTGTCCTACGCCACTGTCCTAGTTTTTGGAGGTGAAAGGAGGAGATTATACAGAGAAGCTTAGTTGGCTTATATCATCAACGATGAAAGGAATCCCACTAATCATCCCATCTATGCTGTTGACACTGATTTTGAAGCATGTATTCCACATATTGAAGAATCCCAGTTGGCCTCCATGCAGCTTAAAAAACTAGTTTTCCAGATCACTGAGGAAGAAGGCCCACAGATTTGGGACATGTTCTTTGATGGGGCTTTCTCTAAGGAAGTTGCAGGGGTAGGTGTAGTCCTTGTGTCCCCCACACAGGAATACACTCATTTATCTTTCAAATTAACCTTTTAAGTCACAAATAACATAGTAGAGTATGAAGCTTTGATTTTGGGCTTAAGCGCTGTTAAAGAAATGGGCATCGAAGGCCTAAAAGAGTTCGTAGATGTAGACCCATCATTTAGTAGGTCAATAAAACTTTCTAAGCAAATCATCCAAGGCTGAAAGCATACAGAGATGTGGTATGGAGGCTCAAGGACTCTTTTAATAATTTTAGCATTTTTTACATTTCGAGAATGAAGAACTAGCTTGTCGACTCCCTTGTTGTGTCTGCTCGCACGTTTATTCCTCCTTTGCCTCCTAAATTGGCGTATGAAGTTCAGGTGAAATATAAGCCATCTCTACCTGACAACGTCAGATACTGGAGATTTTTTGAAGATGATGATGAAATAAATAGGTTTCTACAGTTAGTTGAGGAATTTTCTGAAATGCACATTGACTAAGAAAATGAAACCATGGAAGAATGCAGCCAGTCCAAGCTAAAAAATGAGATCGACTGAGGAAGCATTGTCCAGCTGCCTAGTAACCATATACCAAAGGGATTGGTGCCTCTAGAGAAGTTGTTTGATCATAAAGATGTGCCTTATAAGCCTACTAAAACAGAAAATGGGTCTGTTGTTCTTAAACACAATATAGGGAGCCCAGTCCATCTAAAATACATAAATCTGTCCACCCATTTGTCTTTTGCCCAGAATTCTGAGTATTGCACCCTCATGAAGCAATTCGCTGACATTTTTGCCTAGGAATATAGTGATCTTAAAACCTATGACACAAACATCATTCAACATAAGATTCCACTAGAAAATAACACCATCCCTTTTAAGCATAAATTAAGACCTATCAACGCTCTCTTATTGCCTTTGATTGAGAAATAAATCAAGAAGTTGTTGGATGCCAAAATCATAGTTCCCCTAAGGTATTCAAAGTCGATAGCTAACCTTGTGGTAGTAAGAAAGAAAAATGGAGAAATCAGGCTTTGTGTTGACTTCATAAATCTGAACAAGTTCTCTAAAAAAGATAACTACCCCTTGCCTAAGATGGAACACTTACTACAAAGAGTTTCAGGGGCCAGAGTCATGTCTTTCTTAGATGGATTTTCAGGTTACAATTAGGTTGTTGTACATCTAGAAGATCAGGAAAAGACTGCCTTCACTACTCCTTGGGGCACTTTTATGTACTCCAAGATGCCTTTCGGACTGATGAATGCTAGGGCTACTTTTCAGAGGGCCATGGATATAGCCTTTGTGGGAGAGAAGGACAAGTTTGTCCTTATTTATCTTAATGACATAATAGCCTTCTCTAGCAGTCACAAAGACCATTTACAACATTTGAATAAGGTCTTCCTAAAGTGCAGACAGTTTGGAATTTTGGTGAACCTAAAGAAGTCACAATTTGCTCTAGAAGAAGGCAAACTTCTAGCACATATTGTTTCTGCTGAAGGTGTGAAGATTGATCCGGCGAGGGTTCAAGCAATTTAGACATTGTTCATCCCAAGGTCAAAAATGGACATTCAATCCTTCTTGGGTAAGATTAACTTTGTAAGTAGGTTCATTCCAAACTTTGCAGAGCTAGTAAAGAACATCACTTGCATGCTGAAGAAATAATCAGAAATAAAATGGACAGATGCTTCAAGAAGCTCTTTTGAAGCCATCAAGCAAGTTATCATGGAAGCTACCACTCTAATCAGTGTAGATTACATTAAGGAGTTTTATATCTTCTCTTTTGCCTCTTATAATACACTTGTAGCAGTTTTGTTGCAGAAAAATGATGAAGGCATAGAGCCCCATGGCCTTTGTAGTGTCCTATCTAGGGTGCTAGACTAGGCTATATTTATTATCGACCAGGGTGCGTAGACTTAGAGGCGTGTGCCTAAAGTATATAGACATAAAGGATCGTTGTCTAAGTCTAATCTTTCTAATTACAATGTTGTCATTCGATTCATTATCAAACTAAATCACACTATGTATCACTATCAACCAAGATTCAATTCATTTAACAAACCAAAACGTTGTGTATCACTGTAAACCAAGATTTTAGTCCCCTTACAGAGACATCATACATAAAACCTCTGTTCAGCGAATACTCAACATTCATTAACAGTCATGCAAGATAAAAATATATGGAAATCATAAACATAGAGTTCATGACAATGCTCTACAAGATAACAAGGGATCGAATCCCTTACAGGATATGATTCACGATCCAGGTGATAATCTATTCAAGCGCATTCATAAACATATAAGCATATCATAAACATAAATCAATTTGAATCACTGCACATATTAATACCCTAACTGTAATTGAAATAAAAAACAGTATACCACGTTACGTAGGGCCCGTCCGCGTTCCAGGTATACTGAACTGTGATCCAACGATTACCAAATCAACACAGCGAAATCGTGACTGTAATGCAAGTCTTTGATATTAAAATTGAAACTCTGTTTTTTGAAACAACGATAATGATAATGATCATACCACCGGTTCAGAACTATGTTTACATATGGTTTTTACATCCCTTGAAAACGGATGTACATTCATGAGTAGGCTGTTGCCGCTTTTACCACATCACGATTTTTGAAAATGTTTCTATCCTAACTGATTTAAAAAGGAAACAAAACTTAAATCGATTTGGAATGTGTGCTGTTGCTGCCTTTGTCACCAACATGCCATAGTTGACCTTCGTTGACCGCGCATGTAGGAGGGTTGATTCTGCTACGGGATAGGTGTTCGTCCATGCTTGGACATTCCGCTTTTCATCCCTACCCTTCGCTCTAGCCTAGCTGTCATGCCACATGTCAAACAATAAACCAATTATAGGATGTTGGAACTTCCTGTAGTCATTTTGCCAAAAATTCCTAATTCATTAACATAAAACCCTTAAATCAATTTCAATGCAATTTAATAACTATAAGACTATTAAAAAATCAATTTCCAAGGGATCTGAGAGATAAATGATGAAAAGAGGTAGGCAAATGTCATGTTTTGGGAGGGAAAAAGG
>APFE030777828.1:0-18232 GCA_000404065.3 Pinus taeda
TACATTTTGGTCCAGTGTTTGGTCGATGTTGGACACCAAGCTCATTAAGTCCACAACTTTCCATCCCCAAACTGATGAGTAGACAGAGGTTGTCAACAGGATGATCGTACACATTCTGCTCATGCACAACTCAAAGCATCCACGCACATGGGATGAGAGCCTCCTCTATGTCTAGCACAACTATAACTGGGCTCTCCACAGCTCGACTGGCCACAACCCCTTTTAGGTGGGATTGGGATTCCACCCACTATGTCCCATTGATGTGGACATGCCATTTGCAGCTACTCAGGTAGATTCGGCTCATGTCCAGTCTGAAACCGATAAGACAAACAACTTCATTGAGAACATCCAACATATCCACCAGCAGATACACGACATTCTGGAGAAATCAAATTCCAAGTACAAGAAGCGACATGATCAACATCGGGTGCCACACAAGTTTCGGGTGGGCGACAAAGTCTGGTTGCATTTGCAAAAGGAACACCTTACTGGAGCCTATATGAAACTTAGGCCACTCTAATATGGTTCTTACACCATTACCAAGGCTATGGGAGACAATGCATTTGAACTCAACATTCCCCCATTCCCTGGCCTGCACCCAGTGTTCATTGTGGACCGCCTTCGAACATACATCCCACCATTGCTAGACACATCAGACATTGCAGAACAACTCACACCTACATAATTAAATCTATATTGCATGGAATAGGCCACAATTGATCGGATCATGGACATGTAGATTAAGAACACCAGACAACAAAGGATCCAACTATATCGAGTTGTCAAATTAGGCCAACTCCTTCACCAGGGCAAGTGGCTCACCAAGGACCAAGTTCAGCAGAAGTTTCCTCATCTCATGGAGGAACTCAACGCAATGGGGACCATTGCTTCCTAAGGGGGGAGGAATGATCTAGGTGGATATTGGTGGCCACCTACCTATTCCACTTGGAACTTCACAATTGTTTCTTTCAGTTTTTCAGTTTCCTTATTTGTAGCACAATTTACTATTTTTGGCAGTTTTTCAGGTCCTGAACTTTCGGAGCCATTTTGAGGCCCTAAATGATGCTTTTTCGAAAAACTGGGAGAAACATGGGTCCATGGACCGGTGTTGCTCACTCAAAAGTTGTAGTCCTCACCTAGACATTTCTAATGAGGTATTGTGTGCATAAAACAAAGATTGTATGCCAAAGTTACGACCTCGGGAAGTTGAAATGAAGTATTATTTCTGTCGCATCTCTTTATTTATGCTTATATCTATAATTTGTTGCATACTTGTTTAAATCCAGATAAAAAAGATAGTGCCTCCACATCATCAATGAATGTATAATCATTGCTAGCTCAAGATCGTGTGTTGGATAGTTCTACTCTTGCTCATTTAGTTTTCTTGACTCATAGCACACTGCATGTCCTTCTTGCATGAGAACTCCACCAAGTCCTCTCTTGCAAGAATTTGTACACACTATGAACTCCTTGTCTAGATCCATAATCTTTAGCACTAGTGCATGTTTCAACAACTACTTAAGCTGCTCAAAACTAGTCTCATATTCTTTTGTCCATTCAAACTTCTTACCTTTATGTTGCAATGATGTGATAGGATATGTCATGCATGAGAAGTTCCTGATAAACATCGTGTAGTAATTTTCCAATCCCATAAATGATCTTACATCATCCACATTCTTAGGAGCTACCCACTCCATGATGGTCCTTATCTTTCATGGATCCACTGCTATTCCATCCTTGGAGACAACATGCCCCTAGTAATGTACCTCAGTCTGAAAGAAGTTTCACTTGCTAATTTTAGCATACAAATAATGCTCTCTTAGAAATTTCAACACTGCTGCTAAATGCTCAACATTTTCTTCCTCATTCTTAGAATATACCAGTATGTCAACAATGAATACAATAACAAAATTGTCTAGATAAGGACACATCACACTATTCATCAAATACATAAATGTAGTTGGAGCATTAGTTAAACTGAATGGAACAACAACAAAGTCATAATTCCCATACATGGTCCTGAACGCAGTCTTGAAGTATCCTCTTCTTTTATGTGTACCTAATGGTATCCCGATCTCAAGTCGATCTTCAATAACATTGCTGCTCCCTTCAACTGATTGAATAAATCATAAATCCTTGGCAAAGGGTACTTGTTCTTGATTGTTACTTTGTTAAGCTTCCTGTAGTCAATGCACAATCTAAGAGTACCATCTTTCTTCTTCACGAACAACACTGGTACACTCCAAGGTGATACACTCAACCTAATGTACCCCTTGTCCAACATTTCCTTCAACTGGAACTTTAACTCAACCAACTTAGGTGTGCTCATCCTATAATGTGCTTTTGGTGTTGGGGTTCTCCCTGGCACCAACTCAATAGAACATAATACCTCTCTCTAAGGTGGCAACTCTGTAATGTCCTCAAGAAATACATCCTGAAATTGTTGCAAAACTGGGAACTTGCTCAACACATCGGCATCCTCAACCTCCTTACCCTTGTCACTAGAAGTGTGTATTGCAAACATCACACAACCTTTTCTGCAATTGTGCTTAGCCTGCATAGTGGTAACAATCCTCACTGATGTAGGCTTCTTCTTCCCCTGCAAAGTCCTATTTTCCTCACTACCATCCACACACTCAATGACCTTGTCGAATTAATCCATTTTGGTTCTGTGAAGGTATAGGCAATCCATACCCAAAAGTATACTATATGAACCCAATGGAAGTACATTCAAATGTATTGTTGTAGGCATGCCATTTAGCTCAAATGCACAAGCTCTTACCCAATGGTGAACTCTCTTCTTTGTATCTATAGCCAACTATACCAACTAAGCTTTTGCATGCACTTCTTTTCTCAAACCACACTTATCCACTAAGTTAGGATTAATATAACTATAGTTAGATCCAGGATCAATCAAAATAGAAACAACTTGATCACAAAGCATACCATCGATCTTAATGATCGATACCTGATGATCCTCCTGCCGTTTGTACACAACTGTATAGATCTGAGGAATGTTATGACCAACATCACCAATTTCATGCGCCTCCTGAGCATTATAGATCTGGGGTCTACCACCACTCTGATACTGCAGACAATCCATCTTACAATGATCCTTACCACATATCCAACACTGCAATCATTCCCTACCACCACCTCTAGCTTACTGCTCTCGATGTCCCTTCTTAGTTGTATTGAATCTCTTGTAAGGAATTGCATTTTCTTTCTCACCAAATATATACTTTACCTTTGAGACTGAAAGTGGCTATCTTTTCCTTCATGTTTTATAAGTAATCATGCAATCGAAATAATTTCTTCATACCAAGAAAATATGATTATGCATCCTGTGATTTCTTTATTTCTCCATCAAAGGTAGGTGGCTTCACCTTCTTAAAATCATCGGGAAAGTATCCCTTATCACTCCTCCTCTAAGGATGATAACGATGACTATCATGATGCCTACCAGAACCAGTTGATCACCTCTCCTATCTGGAGTGTCCAACAACCTGCCATCTCTGGTCATGTTAGATCTATCTGGCCTTTGTCTACTAGGGTACCTACTTCCATATGCCCCATTAGTTATGTCCTCATGTCCATGGTGGATCTGAAGTGGTCCTTGTCGTGAAAAATATGACAAACTCTGAAGTAGTATCGCATTCACCTCTGCGTGTTTCTCTTGTGCCTGCATGATTTTGGCATTGTCTTCTTTGAAACCCCTTATTGATTCCTTCAGGCTTCTCAATGTGTCTACCAAGTCAGAAGAGTACCCCACACCATGCTACCCATCTGATGCATAGGGAGATTCTATTTAGTCTACCACCTCGTTAGCCATACGATCTTGTTCTTACAAGGCACCCTATGTTAGCTAAACCAAATCAAAATAAACCAACGTACCTTAGCATAATTCGGGGAGGATACCTTGTCTGCAAGATCATCAAAATAGTGTGATACATGTGTAACATAGTCATAACAACATATAGACATATGTTAAGGAATAAAGTCCCCTAGGGCATTAGGTCAGAACCCTAGCAGAGGAGGAGTAATCTACGGCAAGAAACAAGCAAATAACTCAGGCAAAATGCTTAAACGAGCAAACTATGCGAGGATGTACATACCCGAGGGTCCTTCGTTCGAGTATTTCTAGCCAGGGTTCAAACCCTCTACAACTACTCACGATATTTGAACCTGCAAAACAACCAATTCAAAGATGCACAACAGCATATAGATGAGGCATTATAGTGAAACCAACTTTATAACATATAAGTAAATGGTTAGTTATACATTGAAATAGTCATTCGTACATAAACCATAACAACAACATCAGATGCATGAACAAAGTTGATATTAGGAAAAAGATAGTGTTTCTCTTATTGTAGATAACTTTAATCAAAACATAGAAAGAGTTCACCTGATTCTTCCTCTTCTGGCTCCAAGCAGAACCGTCCTCCAGGTCCGTCCAGTCCCGGTCTTCAAAAGGCTCCTTCCATAACCAACACAAGGATATCTCCCATAAGTGAAAGGATATCAACTCTCAAGGAAACAAGGGTTTCCTGAACTTGGGGAAGTGCTTGAAGCATAGGGATCTTTAGACTTGATCAGGGGATAATCTCAGCAGAGTAATTCTATATTTTCTCTCCTCCTTAAGGCCTTCCTATTAAAGTCTTTTTATACTTCTCCCAGAGTAGTTTTTTAGTTGGGAACAGTTGGGCCACGGGCACTAATAGGTAATCAAAAAGTAAAACCCGTGATCTCCACCCATAATTAAGGAAATTTAATTTTTTTAAGTGTTTTAAGACATACGTGGGTTGGGTATATACTGACCAGCGTGTACATGCGTTTAATACAGGGCAAAGTCGCGTACATGGAGTAAAACACAGTTTTTTGAATATTTGGACCAAGTCTGGAAGGATGGGTTGCCCTAGGCCATAAACCAAGCATCACAAATACATAAGGTGATATTTGGAGCTATACCATACATGTGTAACATAGTCATAACAACATATAGACATATATCAAATAAATGTATCAACGCATAAACATCATTCTATCTAGGGTCCACTGATCAATGCAAGGCCATATCAACAATGCATGCTATGACCTCATGGATGACAACAACCTTTACTCCATTGCACACATTTCAACATGCAACTATCAACATGCATACACAATTCCTAACAAACTACACATATGTATAAACACATGTAGTCGAACATAAACGATCAATTCTTGTAACCAAAAATTCAAGAATGCACCTGACATACAAGGATGTATTCAAGTGACATATAATCAACATGTAAGCGACATATAACCATATGCAATCAGTCATATAATTCGGACGACGCATCCCACAAAATCACATTAAGTTCCTCATGACAACCATACTACAATCATGATCAACATGATGCAATGCAACAAGCACATGGAATGCAAGTGCAAGACACACACATGAAACTGACATGCATGCATGACTAAGTAACTTCACCTAAGGAGAGCACAACCACGCTTTGATACCACTTTGTAACACCCTTTCCTCCTAGGTCCACCCAAGCAACCGACCAGCTGAGGTAAAAATGCGACGAGAGAGGCTAGTATAAGGGATTCAACTTCCTTGGTGACCTTAAGGAAATGGAACTGACGAAACATAACCAACAAACCCATCCACATCAGCAACAAAACCCTTAAGAGACATGTCAGCACTCAGACATCCTGCCCCTAAGTCCCATTGATGATTTAAGCCTTTTAACCCTTGGTCGTTCTCGTTCTATAGGAATGACAACTTCCAGCAACCCAAATTTGCTCTCATAGGCCTATGTGTCAGTGACTGTGGACTTTTATAGACCACACTTCTAACACCTTTATAATACTAGAACAATAAAAAAGAAGGTGGTCACCCTTACAAAGCCTTCAAGGGTATTTGGGCTTGTGATTCTTGTTGTAGGTTTCCTCAACATTACCAATACTTACAACCATGGTTGGTTGGTTGACTTCTTTCTTATCTTGCTTCATCTTCTTCTTCCCTTTCTTCTTCTTCTTAGTCACCTGGTTACTAACATCAATGCTTTTACCAAGTGAAGAAGAAGAAAGGGAGGAGGACGTGTTGAGTGAAGAAGGTAAAGGGACAACATTCGATTGGTGACGTTGAGATGGTGAACTCGGTTGAGGTGAAGCATTTGGTTGAGGTGGAACAAATTGAGTATTTGAGGCCAACGAAGTTGAAAACAACCATATCGGTAAGCCTATAGTAAATCTAGGTAATGACAATGTAGTCATATAAGGAGGACCAACATTTCCAACATAAGGAAAGGGACAAGGATTCTTGTTAATGGGGATTCCTTGATCGGTAACTTTAGGAATTTTTTCCATTACATTAAACTTTAGTGAATTTTAGTTAAAAATCTAACAATATTAACAACCCAAATTCATAATCCACACTTTATGTCTATAAAAATTAAAAGCAAGAAAATAACACACGCTAGTAAATCTATGGAGTCAAACCACGCAAACAAACTTTTCACAATGAAATCACTAGTTGGTGATGAAATCTAACGTCATAGAGATCAATGTGAAAAGTGAATAAAGATGGAGCAGGTGGAACCAGTTATGTTGACAACCTGCTTAATGGCCAAGTTCTGGTGTAAGTAACTTCACTTATGCCATCTCAAGTGAAGAATACCCTCCAAAAAGGTCTAAGTGAGTCTAGTCAATGTCTACTCTAGGTATAACAGGGACTTCCCCTCCGTCGTCACCTTGGGGCAAATACCTAATATTATGGTCTCTAAGGTTACCACTTATGAAAATTTAACCGAGGGGGGCAGTCGTAGATTAGACGTACACACAAGGGCAGAGTAACAATGCTTAATCCCCTTGAAGGTTCCTCAAAATGGTCAATCTAAGGTTTATCCTTCAAGTGACTCCCAATCACCTTTTAGCATCATTTATAATGCATGCAAATCGTGATAATGTAACCAATGAAGTGGGGTAAATCACTTCACTGGGTTTGATATGATATCGTGCTTAACTCCCTTGTAAGAGGTGCTTCCCATAGCTAAACTGTAATAAAAAAATTTACTCCCTATCGCAAGATTCTATTGTTTGTTTGCAGCTTTGGAAAGTTAAATCACTTCCCTATTCCAAATCCCTACAACCTAATCTAATGTAGGTGGAAAGAACCCTAAAATAATAAACATTCTAATTGATTTTATTAGTGTTGTTTTTTTTAAGTTGTTACTTACTCAATGGGTAAATGGATGTGAAACCGATCGTGTTATGACCTGACTTAAAACTTTAATGCAATCGAACATGATATTGTGATATTTTCATTTTGATGAATTCTAGCTAAAGTAAGGAGAGAGGTTCTTCTTTAAAATATGAACTCCAAAATGCACCACTTCTAATTTTCTAATGCAATTCAAAGCCCTAAGTGCCAAACCATGTAATTTAATCTATGCACAATTTGCTTGAAAACTATGCAAACGTAATCTATGCACAATTTCTGTTCATGTTATGAAAATGAGAATTCTAACTATGTAAATGTAATATGTGCAAGAGAATTCCTCAAAACAAACACAAGATGATTCCAAATCAATGAAAGAACAACAAGACTATTTTCCTTCCCCGTTGTAACTAAAGAATCAATCGAGTGTAAGTAAAGGAAATTGGGTGAAAGTTCCAAAGATGAAAAGTAATGACACTCAAAGGTGATTAACACTCAGACACAAAAACATGAAAAAATGAAAGCAAAAACATGCAAAAATTGTTAAGAAACTGAGACAAACCTCTGAGTAATGACCAAAGGAAATCAAATTAAAAATTTCTCAAAAAGAAAATTCAAAACACCCAATCAAATTGATAGAGACTCTATAAGGCTGTAAACAAGCATAAGAAATCATAAAAACAAAAAATATGGACTTAAATAAGAAAAACCCTAGATTTTTCAAAAAAAGTATAGGGTTGCACGGGTCACTAGTTCAATTCAGTTCGGTTGCGCACTGGGCACTGAAGGAAGCTGCGCAAATTACATACTCTTTGTTGGTAAAGGAAAACTACGCAGACTTAAAAACTTAAGAAAAAATAAAAAACAAAGGTCTCAAACCATAAATTTCAATTCTTAAAAGGGTCTAAAGGTGTCAAGCATCACAACAGGACATAATGGAGCACTCTTGTTCCCCATTAGATTTGCCAATTTTTTTGGGGAAAAATCACTTCTTGTGGACAAGAAGGATCTACCTAGATTTCCATCAAAACCTAGTAACAAACATCAAAAGAATTGCTACCTTTCCTTAGCCTATAACTAAAACATGAAACTTGTAGTGCACGAAGAATCACTTACCTATTAGCGACATGCGTGTAGAAGTCCTTTCAATGATTTCCACAACCAGATTTTCATCAATGCCTTAGAGGCTTTCCCAATGCTTTCCACAACTTCTCCAAGATGCTCCAAAAGAGATCTACATAGACAAAAACATTCAAAGGGACCAAAGCATCTCGCATATAAAATAAAGGGTAAATGAAATGCCTAGCTTAACATACAACATATATTTGAATCAATAATCAACATTAAACCGCGAGTGATCAAGAAATCTCGCAAATAACATCAAAATAGACGCAATTAGGAAAAAGAAACTTATTTGTATTAAATTCAAAGGAGAACAATATTACAACCTGGTGGCGTTGATGTCACAAGCCTTTTCCAATGGTCTTCATTCCTTTCCTTGATGACAAGCTCTTAAGACCCAAAATAAGTAGCATAAGTTTACAAATCCAAGTCTCTCCCCTTCCTCTAGTATTATGCTCAATTTATAGGGAAGAGGAGGAGGTTTCTAGTTCATGTTCTTAAAGGATATGATGCTTAAGAGGAGGAGATTAGTTCCATGAACCAAGGGGATGAGGCGCATGCATGTATTAGTTTGAGGTTTCTAATTTGGATAAGGTTCCTCCATCAAAGCTTCTAAAGTTTTCTTTTTTATTTTTACTTGCATGAATAGGATTACACTGTTTAGAGTTGAAGAAAGTGCGCAAAATTGTGCATGCCACAATGGTAAAAATTTCAAATGTGAAGGTAATGGCTAAGAAAACTGCGCATATGCTCAAAAATGGTTTTTAAGTAGTCCAACCCAAAATTCCTTTTGTCCCTAGTATTGTTTTATTTCAAGCTTCATAGGGGATCCACTTGAGACACTCATCAGATGGCGAGAGATATGAATTGGTATTCATGGTGACAAAATTTAATGTAACAATTAGGTCCATAAGATCAGTGGTGTATGATCGCAAGGGGAGCTATGCATGTGTATCTTGATGATGATTTTGTATGTTGTTATATTATTCTTTTGGTGATGTTTATGTTACTGATGTTGCATCTGATAACGTGACTATGACCAGGAACAAAGATCACATGTTCAAGGGGAGCTGTGGTTATGAAAAATCAACATTTTACATTTTTTACGTGTTTCTCATGAAGGATAGTTGCATGTATACACATTTTTTTACTTAGACAGTCTCGTATGTAACACCCTCCTCCCACTCTACCCAAGTAACTGGTCAACCACGGTAAACATGTGACAAGAGGCTACTATGATTAGATTCAACCACCTATGTGACCTTAAGGAAGTGGAATCGATGGAAACACAACAGACAAACCTTCCACATCAACTACAAAACTCCCAGGAACCATCCCAACCACTCAGGTAACTAGCCCCTAGGTCCCACTAGGTTCTAGACTAGTTGACCACCATATGCTCCCATGATATAGACCTAAAAACATCGAGGAGGCTCTAGATTCTCTCATGCCAAGGCATGCCAATGTCTAGGGACTATGTTTTCCAGTGTTGTGCCAGTGTCCCCAGGATTTGGGCCACTTTTTCAGGGCCAAAGCCTAGGTCACTTCCTAGAATTGAATGACACCTTCATAACATAAAGATAACAGGGAAACAATGATGCAAATGTAAAAACTTGAATAAGCCCTTAACCAGACCCCTACTAGCCATGATAGGCATTTCTTTAAACATATCACAAATATGTAATCTATAGGTGTAAACAACAAATTTAAGAATAAGGGTCTCATACTTATCTGAGAATCATTATGAAGCATTGTTCCCTTATATCATTTGTTGCATTATCATCTATTAGGTCATAGATACATTGTTCATTCATTTACAAGTAAAAACATGATGAAATCCATACATAGCCACTATCATAAAACATATATATTATAACCAACATAATAGCAACATAAATATCAAGGAAATAAAAGTCATATGATCCATATATAAACCAGTCTAATACTCATAGAAATACAAGGAGAAATAACCTCATATTGATGATGAAAAATCCAAACCCACGATGGGACTGCCACGTTCCACCTGACCATAGAATGGGTGAGCCAAATATCTCTTCAACCATTCGCCCTCATGCCATATTCCAACCATGAATGTGGGACTCAAACGAAAAGAACCAACCTGGGCATCCCGAGGCTAAACCACCTCACCCTCATCAATAGAAACTAGGCTTTACCGTAATCCATCCCAGATCACTAGGCCAACACAATAAACATGTAATAATAGGATTTACCATGATCTCCACCTGATCACTAGGCCAAACAAGCATGGATGCCACTGGATTTCTCCACCTACACCGTGAGAAATTTTCCGTCTCCCAGTCTCTCAGGCTTTACTGTAATCTACACCAAATCACTAGGCCCTAAACCAAGACCCACTCTCTGAGATTTACTGCATATCCCAACCTATTATTACTAGGCCCAATGGAGAGAAATCCACCTCTTGGATTTACCGTAAATCCTGCCATTCACCCACAAGGATTCCTAGGTCCACCAAGGCAAAACAATCTTGGATTTAATACAACCCACAATCTGGCTCATAGGTTACTAGGCCAGTGGCTTTATCGTGATCCACAGTCTGATTCAGGGACTACTGGGCCATGTGCTCTATCATTTAGAGATCCACCTAACTCAACTTTGAATCCATCCGATAATCCAACTCAACTAAAACATGAGAACCCCATTACACCATGGCTATCAAGAAATGGCAAGGCTAGGATGAAAACAGTGTCACACCTGGAAACACCCATGCCATAACAGCAAAAGAACCACATGCAATACCATGCATGCCAAATCTAGTAAGGAAAATACACATGCAAATCGATACCTACAAAGGATATTGTTGTAGCTACTAGATCCTTCTCTTCCTTGCTTGCTCCTTCCTTCCTCTTGCCTCATTTTCCTTTCTTGATCCAATGCCAAAGTGATCTGAGAAAACTCTGTGTCCAAGAGTGAGAGAGAGAGAATAATGAAAGAGCTCCAAAGTTGAACTGACAAAGGTTTACAAACTAATCCTCAAAAGCCATTTTATCAATTAGGCCTCTATTTCTTCATTTTCCATTATTTTCCTTCATTTTCCTCCTCACATGCAACCTTTGACCTTCCACCTTCATTTCCTCCTAATTTCCATTATTTTCATAAATAGATGTGCCAAGAATGCCATTTTTCCTTTCCAAAGGCTTTTCCTTTGCCAATTTCCTTAGCCATAATAAACCAAATGAGCACCCACTAGGATGTTTTTCCCAACATTAAGCTTGGAATAAGTGTCCCATCAACTGTGGTTATTATTTTTCCTTTATTAACTTTTATTACATGGAATTTTAACCAGGGTTGTTACACCATACAATTCTCTATGGTGAAGAAGAAGAGGCACAAATTCAGGGGTAGATCCTCATATGTTTCCATCAGTTCATTATTGGCATTCTGGTTCTGACATTGGTTTGTTGCATTCTATTTAGGATGTTCATATGCTACTTAGGAATGTATGAAAGAGTATTGGTTCATGACGATTTTATGAGTTGATTCAAAAAATTATATCATTGCTGCTAGTTTTTGGTGCATTTCTTGCTGATAAGGAGGATATAATATGATTAGAATTGATGATGAAGAGTTGGCACATGTTCAAAGGGAGGATTTTCTATGCTTCAAATAGTTCATTGTTGGCATTATTGTCTCTTGAGCACTCCTTATTGCATGATGTTTCTTGTGATGAGTTCATGGTTATTATTATTGTCATCAATATTATTTATTTACTCACCACTGGAATATATATATATACACTATTGTTGCTATACCAATGCTGCTTGGATTGCATGTAATGAAGTTATCAATGGTGCCTTATTATTTTTGTTGTTGTATAAATATTGGTGCACTTGATGAGAAGGATATGCATGATGGTTGATATTCCACTGAATGGCATGTTGATGCATGGAGAGAGTGTGTTGACTGTGATGGCATAAGATCAAAGGGGTGAGTTACTTTATTGCAAAAGTATTATGTTGTTGCTACTGTTGATTAGTGTTGATTGGATACAATGAATATTTGGTCACGCGTTGATGATGTACTACTTCTTGATGATGAAGTTGCTTATAATGTTGTTTTCATGATATCATTTTATGTTTCTTTTTTCATATGATTATGCTGCAAATGCATATATGGTGCATGGTGATTGCTGATGATTATCATGCTTTTGTGACAAATATACTTCATTGTTGAGATCCTTGTTTATGGATGTCATGTATGTATCTTGATGTAGAGGTCATGAAAAGACCCATGTTGTAATCATTATAAAATTAAATTATGTATGGGCTATTGGGATCAATTCATGCTATGCACGTAATCCCATTACTTTGGGTGAATGATGTATCGAGATTCAAATTCCAAATAATCATAGCTATGACTAAATAAATACTACACATAAAACATATATTTTAAATCTAAAAGTGTTCTTGACTATTCATTTTCATTACGATAAAAAAATTTAGCTATAATATAAAAGTTAAAAGCATATCCTTGAAAACTTATGTTCTATTAATGTTTTCGAGCAATGTCAAAGATTTCAGATCCATACAAGAGCTTATGCAAAACATTAAGAACTCTATTTTTAAGCAAAATTCTCTTACATCAGTAATGAAAATGCCAACATTTCATCTCATCAATGCATTCATTATGTTATTTCGGTATCTTCTCTTCCACATTCCGCTCCTACATTCCATGGAAAATGAGTAAACAAAGTAAATTATAATTTGTCTCTGAAACAAAGATGTTTGGTAAAATGAAAGCATGTCCAAATAGAAGAGATTTTGTAACTAAAATTACATTTATGTTTGATGTCTAAAGTAGTCATCAAAATCCTACTACCTAATCGTAAAATTAAATGTGTTCATCCTAATGGGTACTAGGATTTGGCTCCCATGAACCATAATATGGAAAAAGGAAACTACAAAAGAAAACAACAAACTACATCGAGAAATTAGTTTAGGTGACATTAACACAATTAACAAATCTCACGAATTAAATACTAGAAAAATGAAAAAAATGTGCCAATATTTAAGGACACTAACAATATGTGAAAACATATATAGTAATTGTTTGACTATCAAGTGTCATTTAGAGCCATGATGTGTTGAATGAATCTCTCCAAAACACCTTTAATGAAATCTTTCATTGGACCGATTGTAATCTCTAGCTTAACATGTTGATTGAATATTTACTTCTCAATATCCATAGCCTATTTTTGTAATTAAGAAGAAAAGAGAAACTTCTTTCATTAATACTAACAAAATAAATTAGCCATTTTCTAATTTCTTCTATAATTAAATCGAGACCCACTCTCCAGGATTTACCACACATCCCAACCTAGGAATACTTAGGCCCAATGGAGAGAAATCCACCTCTTGGATTTACTGTAAATCTTGCCATTCACCTGCAAGGATTCACAGGTCCACCAAGGCAACACAATCTTGGATTACCACAAACCACAGTCTGATTTGGGAACCATTAGGCCATGTTATCTATCATTCAGAGATCTAGCTCACCCAGCTTTGAATCCATCCAGCAATCCAGCTCAACCAAAACATGAGAACCCCATCACACCATGGCTATCTAGAAATGGCAAGGCTAGGCTGAAAACATTGTCACACCTGGCTAAACCCATGCCACAATAGCAAAAGAACCACATGCAATACCATGCATTCCAAATCTAGAAAGGAAAATATGCATGTAAATCAATGCCTGCAAATAATATTGTTGTAGATTATTGATCCTACTCTTCCTTTCTTGCTCCTTCCTTCCTCTTGCCTTCTTTGTCTTTCTTGATCCAATGCCAAAGTGCTCCAAGAAAACTTTAAGCGTCTAAGAGTGAGAGAGAGAGAGAGAATAATGAGAGAGCTAGAAAATTTAACTGATGAAAGGTTACAAATTGATCCTCATAAGCCTTTTTATCAATTAGGCATCTATTTTCTTCATTTTCCATTATTTTCCTTCAATTTCCTCCTCACATGCAACCTATGACCTTTCACCTTCCTTTTCTCCTAATTTCCATTATTTTCATAAATAAATGTGCCAAAAATGCCATTTTTCCTTTCCAAAGCCTTATTCATTGCCTTTACCAATTTCCTTAGCCATAATAAACCAAATGAACACCCACTAGGATGTTTTTCCCAACATTCAGCTTTGAATAAGTGTCCCATCAATCGTGGTTATTATCTTTCCTTTATTAAGTTTTATGCACCACCCTCGGTGTTCAACCACACTTATACCTCAACAAAACCATTGTAAAACAAAGATACTTCCCATGAAGCTTTACAACATATCTCGATGTAGTATTTACAATGATCACCATGTAGAAAAATAAAAAAACATCACAACATAAAAATAATAACTTCATAATGACATGACACCCATACCCCTTATTGGAGCTTTATAACATAGCTCATGACGGTATTTACATCCATATACATATGTACATATACCAAAACATATACCAAACCACCATACCAAAATTTCTTTGCCTCAACCACCAAACAATGAAGGATACATAGCCCACATCTGATCTGCCATCCCCCATGTAGCTTCATCGGGCCCAAAGTGCTTCCAGTGCACTTTAACTTGCTCGATTGCTTGGTTTTGGAGCATGAACACCTTTTTCTACAATATGCACTAAGGCTCTGACTGGAATTCTCCATTTGGTTCCACCTACAATACAAACCAACCAATCACATGATCAACATCTTTAACATACTTCTTAAGAAAGAACACATGGAAAGCATCATTTACTTTCACCGTCGGAGATAGTGAAAGTCGATAAGCTACTGGACCAACCCTCTCAACAATACTGAGGGGTCCACAAAACCATGGTGCCATCTTGGCACATAATCCAATCAATAAGGAGCTCTTCTTTGGTTTGATGCACAAGTACACATGTTCCCTAGCCTGGGACTCCTTGAACAACCTACTTATATCTGCATAGCTCTTCTGCCTATCATGTGCTACCTTAGATTCTTATTTATAACTTGCATTTCTTGTTCCATGTCCACCAACGTGTCCGATCCAATCAACACCATTTTAACTATATCACTCCAACTGATGGGTGTATTGCAACTCCTCCCATACAATGCCTCAATCAGACTCATCTTCAAAGGTTCCTCATACCGCGAAATCTACCAGTGGAAGATACTCTTCCCACTTTCATTGTTGATGCATCATGTACATCTTCAACATGTCCTCCAATATCCTGTTGACCCTCTCAGTCCATCCATTAGTATCTGGATGATAAGTTGTACTGAAGGGCAACTCTATGCCCAAACTTGCCAACAACTCCTTCCAAAACTTAGAAGTGAAATTTGCATCTTTGTCTGACACAATATTCTTTGGAACTCCATTCAATATGACCACATCTCTAATGAACACCTGTGCTACATTGCTGGCTGAGAATGTAGAATTCACTGGAATAAAGTGCACAACCTTCGTCAACCTGTCCACAAAAACCATGATGAAACCATGCTTCTTCACTGTCCTCAACAATCTTGTGATAAAGTCCATGGAAATGACCTCCCATTTCCACTCAAGAATCAAAATCAGCTATAGAAGTCCACCTGGATGCTTACAATTTGCCTTCACACACTCACAATCGAAACATCTAGCCACGAAATATGCTAGATCCTTCTTCAAATTTGACCAAGAATAAAATTTCTTCACTGTGTTCAATGTCTTTTGATAGCCTGAGTGACCTGAATATGGTTTCGCATGAAACTCTATCTATATCACCTTCTTGAGCTCACTACTGTCTGACACATATACCTTGTCTCTAAATCTAACCAATCCATCGATTGTAAGACAATAGTCCACATCATGTGCACCTGCACCTATACCGCTACTTGTACATGTACTTGTACTCTGCTGCAACCTGTGCACAATCTCCATATACTTGACATCCTACTGACCTGCCTACAAGATCCTGTCATGTAAATCTGTTCCTTAGGAACTCATAACTGCTATATGATTTACCTGTATTCCCTTACTAAGAGCATCTTCCACCCTGTTCTCCTTTCCTTTGATGTGCCTAATCTCGAAGTCAAACTCACTGGTCGTGGCCAACCATCTATCTTGTCAAACGTTCAAACTCAATTGATCAAACAAATACCTCAACCCAATGTGATCACACATCAACACAAACCTCCTACCAAGAAGATAGTGCCTCCACATCTTTAATGCATTTATGGTTGTTGCTAACTCAAGGTCATGTTTTGGGTATTCTTACTCGTGCTCATTTAGTTTTCGTGACTCATAGCATACCACCTGTCCATCCTGCAAAAGGACTCCACCAAGTCCTCTTTTGCAAGCATTTGTAAATACTACAAAATCTTTGTCCAGATATGCAATATTTAACACTAGTGTATGTGTCATCAACTGCTTAAGCTGCTCAAAACTAGCCTCACACTCCTCTGTCCAGTCAAACTTCTTACCATTCTTCTACAATGATGCAATAGGATAAGAAATACGTGAGAAGTTCCTGACGAACCTCCTATAATAGCCTGCCAACCCCATGAAATATCACACCTCATCCACATTCTTGGGAGCTACCCACTCCATGATGGCCCTTATCTTTTCTGGATCCACTACTATGCCCTCCTTGGAAACAAGATGTCCCATGTAGCGTACCTCAATCTGAAAGAAACTGCACTTGTTGAGCTTAGCATACAACTAATGCTCTCTCAACAACCTCAACACTGCTGCAAAATGCTCGGCATGCTCTTCCTCATTTTTAGAATATACCAATATGTCATCAATGAAAATAATAACAAACCTATCCAAATATGCACATAATACATTATTCATCAAGCACATAAATGTAGTTGGAGCATTAGTCAAATCGAATGGAACTACAATAAGCTTATAATACCCATTCTATAACAACCATGGTTAAAAAATCATGTAAAAATATATAAGACCATGATTATGGGACATGTATTCCAAGCTAAATGGTGTGAAAAACATCCTAGTGGGTTTTCATTTGGTTTATTATGGCTAAGGAAATTGGCAAAGGCAATGGAAAGGGTATTTGGAAAGGTAAAGAGGCATTTTGGCACATTTATTTGTGAAAATAGCGGCAATTAGGAGAAAAATAAGGTGAAAGGTCATAGGTTGCATGTGAGGAGGGAATTGAATTATAATAATGGATAATAAAGATAATAGAGGCCTCATTAATAAAAAGGCTTCTGAGGATTGGTGGGTGGGATTGGTCAGTTCAATTTTGGTGGCACGCACTTCTATTCTCTCTCTCTCTCTTGTACTCTTGGACACATAGAGTTTCTTGGAGCACTCTTGGAGAGTGTGTTATACTTGGAGTTTTGGAGCAAGGAGGCAAAGGAAGAGTAGGAAAGTGCAAGAGGACATTGGGATCAGCAACTACAACAGATTTGGCTTGCAGGTTCCAATTTGCATGTATGTTTTTCTCACTAGTTTTGGCATGCATGGCGAATACATGTGGTTTATTGGTCACGATCTGTCATTGACATGGAGGATTGCCTAGATTGACAATCGATTTGCCTAACCTTTCCATTTCCTGGATAGCCATGGTGTTATGGGGTTATTTATTCGTTTCTCATTGTTTCTCATGTTTCGTTTAGCTTGGGTTGAGTTATTAATTCTTGGAGCCTTGGTTGGAAAAATTCTTTGGAAGCCCTATAATGGATTGGGTTGATTTATTAGTCCTGGAAGCCTTGGTTGGACAAATGATCTGGAAGCCCTGTAACAACTTGGGTTGAGTTACTAGTCTTGGAAGCCTTGGTTGGACAAAATATTTGGAAGCCCTTGTTGGGTTGACTTACTAGTTTTGGAAGCCCAGAAAAAGCTATGGGTTGAGTTAGTATTCTTGGAAGTCCTGGTTGGACAAATGCT